>JAPDSC010157718.1:0-17494 GCA_026290005.1 Latrodectus geometricus | reverse complement strand
AAAAACCTTTTATTATGAATTGCTTTTATATTTTTCTAATAATTTTTCCAATACTTTCTCATTTGATGATATTGTGAAGGCAGTTATGGAGGGAGACTACATGCTTGCTCTTTGTGTCTTTGCAGGTGAAGACAATCTTCTTGACATGGCTACCGTTTATCCTCCGAATGAGTCGACCGGGAAAGAAAATCACGCGGAAGCACCTCTTTATGAGCTCCAAGATGAAGGAGCTCGAACTGAAAGAGCGATCCTCCAGAAGTCTGCTGGCCAACGTCCTGGACATGGACGACGACTTCCGGCAGCAGAACAGCACTTCAGGGGGTGGCTACGTGCACACGGTCAGCGGGGGCCGCGCGGGTCCAGGAGGGGGGTCGGGGGACGAGACTCCCCTCTACCACCCGTGCCTCAGTACGCAGAGGGAACTCCAGAACATCCTCAGGGAACTGCGCTTCATCACCCGACGAATGCGCGAAGAGGACGAGAACCAAGAAATCATCTCGGACTGGAAGTTCGCGGGCATGGTCGTCGACCGGATCTGCCTGTTCGGCTTCACCCTCTTCACTATCCTGTCCACCTGCGTCACCATCTTCCGGGCTCCGCACCTTGTAGCGTGAGGGAAGCGATTCTTTCGTGAGAGTGACTGCAATTTGATGACCTATTCCAAGAAATTAACTCGATTTGGGACACGCCTCAATCGCTACTTGCTACGATCGTTCTCTCCAACAGGTTACAATTAAAATTGCATAAGAAATCAACAAACAAATAATTTTTTTTTCTTTAGATTACAAAATTAACAAAATATTATTTATTATTATCTTACATAATATATTAATAAATTCATTGGCATAAAAATTGTTTTCGGCACATAATAATCCCTCATTATCATAACCCCTCATAGGGTAATAGTTTTTATAATTTTGTACAAAATAAAAGATATGATATTAAAAATGCATATTAATAAAAAAAATAATAATTTTAATAACATAAAGAAACATAGATGGATAAATTTGATTTCATATTTTTAATGGATATGAAAATTAACAGTTTAAATATGATAACAAAAATTAAGCATCTAAAATGCATAATTTTTCACTTTAAAGTAATTTGTATAATTTAGCATAAAATAAAACTAAAAAAATTTTTTTCTAAATGTTCAAATAATAAAAGACGTTTTATTTAAGTAATTATTTGAAATTTTGAAAATAAATGATGGATTATCTAAATTAAAAATACGTATACATTACAATAATTTATTTTTTATTATAAATAAAAAAAAATTGGATGATTTTGTTTATTAATTATTTTTTTAAAAAATTAACTTAGTAAAATTAAAATATTATTTTTCACATCAATGTTGTAATCACTTGAGATTTTAAAACAATTAATGGAATATCTGAAATGAAAAAAAAATTATATTATAAGAGACAATAGGTTTTTAATTTAAAGTATTTTTTATTTACATTATTTTCTCATTAAAATAATTTAAATGACTTTTTTAAAAGAACTTATTTTTTAAATTTTTACTATATAAAATATCATTTTTCAATTTATTTCTATAATTAATTGGAGTTTTCAACTTTTATGTTATAGTTAAATAACAAAATATTTTTAGATCAAATGCACTTTATTTTTCACTTTAGAATAAATTTCTTAATTTTGTATTCGTAAAACTATATAAAATATACATCCTAAAATAACTATAAAGTAATCACTCAAAGAGCCAATTGAATTTTGAAAATATAAATGAAATATCTAAAAACTCTCCTAATATAAATATGTTATTTCTAAAATTCACTGCTAAAAACGATTTCTTAATACATCATTTCAAAATTTGAGTTAATTATATTTTAATGTACAATTATTAAATATTACTGTACATATATACTAAAATAGTATTATTAATTTAAATATTTCGTTGCGTGCAAAATAAATTCCTTGTTGGTTAGATATATATTATTTTCTAATCAAAGATTACTTAATTTGTATAATTACTTAACGTATATTTTTTATTACGTAAGGAATGGTAGATAATAATTAATTTATGAGTAAATATATTAAATTATTTTTAATCAAGATTAGTTAGTGTATTTAGATTATATTAAGAAATTTATTATTGTAAGTATTATATTAAAGCAAATTGCATAAATATATAACTGTTGAGAATCTCGATCGTAGCAAATAGCTCATTGTTAAATATCGATTATATTTGATATTTATAAAACTACAACTTGTTGCTCGTGAACTTTATTACTAGAGAAAACGATTAATATAGTGAATATGTGGCAATTTTAGCGAAGCATATAAATATTTATGTATAAAATTCGTAAAATCCGTGTAGATTTCAAGTAATACAGCTTAGTTTAAATACGTTAAATCTATACAATAACATTATTTATAATCAATCGCAAAGCTCTAAAAGAAGGAGTAGAATTTGATGCAAATTCCCGTACTAATATGGTCCTAGGAAAATATCTTTCCTTTATCTTCACTGCCGTAGAGTACATGAAAACTCAAGTACGAGACGAATTTTACTCCTTTATTTCATTCGCTTTGAGAGTGTTGCATTCAGTTGAAATATTCTTTAAGAAAGAGAACAATTTAATGAAGTTTCAGTTTTATAATAATTTTAAATCGAAGTTACTTTTGAATTTAAACCGGGAATTTTGGTGGGTATATTTTAAATGAGTACATATACAAAATGAAAACTATTAATAACAATGAAAATTCGTTTAATTTTCAAAATTATAATAAATTTCCTTGCTAATCTTTTAACCTTAATTTAAAATAAAACAAATTCCTAAGTAAAGTTGAAAAAAATGATATTTTGAAAAGAAGTTGAAATATATTAATTTAATAATGATATTACTTTGAAAAATTAAGCCAGTATTTCATAATATTAAACTATAAAATAATTAACCTTAGAATTGTAACTTAAAATTTAAAATATTAAATTTGGACTTAAAGTTGATTTTTTAAAAGGTTGAAAATAAGCACAATAGCTTAATTAAGAAAAAAAATTAATTGGTCATTTTTTTAAATCCTCTTGCATTCCAAAATCATAAATATTTCAGGCAATACTAAAAACGCACAGAATTTAAGGATTACTAACATATCTATAATTTTATTAATATATGCACAAAAACATATTTATAATAATATATAAATTCAAAAACGATTCATCATAAGCAATTTTTTAGAAAAAAATCATCGATATTCTTAAGGAAGTTTTCTTGTGTTACCCATTTTTTGGTTTAATGATTTAGGACTAACAACAAAATTCAATCTCGGAAATGTAACTTTTACTATCAAACTAGAGTAAGATACTTATAAAATAAATAATTGTATTCCAGATCTCTTTATGAAATCGTTTTCTCGACATTTTAAGGAAATAAAAACCGAATACTTTAAAACCGTTTAAATATATATCTATGACTGTGACTGTCGTCGGACTGGGTGACTAGTGAGCTGTGCCTCACTGATTCCGATTTTAAAATTCAATTAATTAGAATAAGATGAGCATCAACGCCCTTGTATCAAGTGATCTATGATATAATATTTAAGTTACAGGTAAATGAAAAAGTGTAAATAGTAGAATACCTTTATAACTTTAACCACAAACTGTACTCTAATATGATACACGATAATACTTCTGCTTCTATTAGATTATAATAATCGCTGTATGACGCTGGGCAACAGTCTTTAGGGGTAATTCATTCAATAAAATATATTAGATTTATTTTAGCTCAGTAATTGCACAAATATCTCTCTTACCCAAGAGCAAAAAGCAATCTCTTTTAAGTCAAATTTAATCACCGTTGCATAAAACTACTTTTTTTCAAATCAACCCAATATAATAAAAACACATAATATAATTATAAATATACCGGAAATTTAAATTTATAAGGAAATTTAATAATTGTATTATATGAGCATAATATAGTAAGAAAATTTAAGATTTACTAAAATTTATATTTATTTATTATTAATTAATAATTTTTTAATATCTAATATTCATTTATTATTACTTATTTTATAATTTCAATTTATATTTGTTATTAGTTAAACTTACCAAAATATTTTGATAAAATAAAGAAAAACTTATTCCAAATAAAATTAAAAGCAACATTAGGTTTTATAACATTTTATTTCAGTAATAAAAGTCGATAAAAAATAGATTTTTTTTCCTTTCTCATTTGAAATTGACAAATTTGGATAATTTATATGAATACAAATTTACGTGGTAAAACAAGTTCATTTCCAAAATGTACTTCTTTAAAATTTAGTTTTATTAAAAATATTTCGATAAAATAAATTTTTACTAATGAAAAAATTTGATAAATACATTAATTAAATTACTTATTTTGAATTTTATTATCAATTTTTATTAATAAAATGTATTTGATAATTTACTTCATTATTAAAAAATAATAAAAAATTTTATTATTTATAATATAAAAAATGGTCCATTGGAAATAATATAAAAAAAATTATTAAAATTTATAAAAATTATTTTAAATTTTCTTTAAAGAATATCATAAAATAGTTTCATGCATTAATTTAAAAAAATAAATAAAATCACATTACCATTTAAAATTTGAATATATTTATAATACATGAATATTATGTTTGAGAAAAAGTGTGTATACAAAGCCACTAAATATACTACTCATTATTGCTATTGCAAAACATTCAGTCATTTTCATTTAATACTTATTTTAATATAATTCATAATATACATAGGAAATTTCACAAAATGTTATTTTAAGATAATTAAAAAGACTGTTGCTTAGTAATTTAAATGAAAGTATAGTGAATAAAAATCATCATTATTATCGAAGCAAATATATTGTTAAATGCTCACTTTATTCTTATAACATTTAGAAAGAGATTTAGATAGAAAAAAATATATTCAGCACATTTTGTGTTATGATTATAAACAAATTTGAATAATTTGAGTTCACAGCTTTTTTACGTATAATTATTTTTTTTAATCACTGCTATATATATTTTAATGTTCATCAAAATCAACGCCTTTAATAATAGTAAAAGTACTTTTATAAATGTTTCAAACTTAATTAATTTCCAATTATAATATTGTTTATTTACTTTTTTGTCATTTTCATATTTCAAAGAAAAGTTTATGTTTTATGTATTGTGCCTTTCTTTTATAGCTATTCAATGCACGAAATAAGTTGAAAATATTAAAGGCAAGTTATTTATTAAAGCTTACATACCTTTTTAATTCATAAAATTTCTATGTACTGTATTTGCCTGTATATAATCCGCAGCGACGTATTATCCGCAAGGCGTTTTTCGTGCAAAAGAAAATAAAAGCATCACATAATCCGCAGCAGCATATAATCCGCTGTAATTTTTTTCAGCGAATAATTGAAAATATATACTGAAAATATATACTGCAAATAATATGGGTGTCACATAAAATGAAAAAAACATCATAGTACCATTAGAAATATAACAAATTGCACAGAAAAAAAACATTTATTATGAGAAAGATTTCTTTAATCAACCTCATTGCAAAGTGCTATAAGCTGACATGAAAATATGGGATAGATTAATAACGATAATTTAATTGATAAAATTCTAGTAAAACTTATCGGTTATAAGTTTCTAATAAGTTTTAGAACGATCTTAGACATATTTCAAAAATAAAATGTATTTACGCTAACAATTATAAGAAAGAAACGTTTCTTTTTATTATTAACATTTTAGCGTTTCATTAAATTTTCGAACTGCTTATTGGATATATTTTTCTTTTGTAGCGTGCATGCTTTGTTTTTCAGTTCACATTTACATGTATGTCGTCACTTATTTTCAACTTTCTCCATAGCTTTTAATTTAAAATCTGCAGGGTAACTTAGACTTTTTCACTTGCATTTGACGAGATAAGAATTTGAACATTTTCGGAATGAAACAACTCTCGCCAAAATAAAATGCCAATTCATTTTAGCGAATGGCAACTGTATTATGTTTCCGAAAAAGTTAGTTCGTTCTTTACATAAATTGACTAAAATGATTATAACTAAAATAAGTCTACTTTGTCATTGCGCCACCTGTTGTTTATTTTATGAAATATAAACAGTATTTTTTTTTCAAAACTAAGCTGTTTTGATTGAGAATATTTTTTTATCAAATCATCTGCGGCACCGTATCATACGCATAATGAAATGACGAACTTTTTAAATACATAAACCGCGGATTATAAACAGGAAAATACCGTAATTCTCTATTCATTCAGTAACTATTTTCAGAATTTTATTTAACATGAATTATGTCAATTAAATTTTTTTCAAAAATTAATTTTAAAATAATATGAAAACTTCCGTTTAAAAAAATCTTTTTTTTTTTTTTTAATTGGTGAGCATTTAACGAAACTTAGTACAGTTTGGACAGAAATCAAATCTCACTTGCTTATAAATATAGGTAGGTAGGGATTATTCCCGACTCTATAATATCACCCTTTTAACCTTGTACCTATAAATAGCTAACTGAAGTAAAACTATATGGTAGAACATATAGAAAACAATTTTTTTTTTCTTCGGAAATTTAAGATTTCCGATTGCGAGCGATATCATTATCCTTTCTTATAACTCATGTTGTTAAATGCAACAGAATTATCTTTTGTTTTATTTTTTCCTTGACATAACTTCCGTTAATCATAGTCCAACGGTACGTAATCACATTTTAGCACGTTTCATTATTTGAATGCTGATTTCACCGGCTGACACACAAGTATATCTACATAAGTTAAGTAAACTGGTACTGCACTGATTCTTGAAGAACAATTTTAAAAAGAGGAAACGAATGAAACTCTTACAGAATTATACTTTTTCTTCACTCTTGATCAAATGCCAGTGTAGCGATTTGTAGAGGATTTACCACAAAATGGCAAACCCTGTTCACATTTGTGCCAAATATTTTATAAGAGCTTTTGACGCAAAATTTGCATTTAGGTTATAATGGTAAATCATTAGTATTTTTGGTAGAAGTAGAAAGAATTCAGATTCTTTTTATTAAATGTTGACGCCTGCATTCACGGTTGCAGTGTCGTCAACTTTACAAATGGCAGCTACTTTAGATAGTACGTTTTGTAAGAACATTTTGAAGAATTAAAATGTACACATTAAATTAAAAAATACTTTCCAATAGCTTCAATTTACTTACAAAATATTTACAAATTCATTTAAAAAATAAAATTAGTTTAATGATTAATTAAATTAAAATCAGACTTAAATTATAAAGTAAGATCTATATATATTTTTAATTTTCTGAAGTTTTTTAAAAATTTAGTTTGCTATTAACAATTCTAAGCTGATTTCCATATTAAACATTTTTCAAAAGACATTATATCAATTTTTCCATGAATTCCACAAATTGTGCAGCAAAATATATAATTTAGTCAATAACTTTTTAATATTGAAACGAATTGCTTATTAATCACAAAAAATAAAAATAATAAAAAAATAATTAATCGAAATATTAAATTATGCCTCTCTTTGAGATGTTACAGAGTAATAATTTAAGGTATTTTCCAGTTATAATGTCCTGAGACTTTTGTAAATTTAAATTTCATACTACTTGATATGCCACATTTTAGATAAATGTTTGCAATTTATACAAAATTTTATGCATTGAAACATAAGCATTTAACAAAGTCCTCAATGAAAGTAAGAAATTAAATTGAAAATGAAGAAATATCTATAATATTTCCTGTTTCCCTTATGATACCATTGCTAAGAATTACTGAAATCATGAGAATATAATTCTAATTATAAAAAAAGCAATTCAATATCGTAAAATATTTTATTATAAATTCATTTATTAGCTACTAAAATATTAGTTTATATATTTAAAAAAATACAAACTAATTCAGAAGCAGTTAAAATATTATTTATTTATTGTGCAAAACTGTCTACCAAACCTAAGCACTTGCTTGATCTAAAGCAGGCAAAGAAAGCTTCATTTTTTAGAGCCGTCACTGCCTGCGTTGTAAATATCCCATTTATTATTTTCGAACAACCTGTTTATTATTACACTTATAAATAATTGAAATTAGTAATCATCCACACAACTGTGTAATCTAATTTCTTAGAAATCACTGAAATTGTGAATGGTTTTGGAAGTAAAAATTAATTTTATTTAATTAATTTGTAATATTCATACAACCATTTTAAAGCACGGAGGGTAGCACCATGCGTTTTGCTCAAATTAAAGCAACTCAACCTCACGCACCATCATTTCGTGGGTAATCCTCTGCTCCCTTTGCAACACTGGCACAAAAAAATTGCATTTATTTGAAAAGTTTATAAAAAAATCCTAGAGACTGTTACGCCAAACAACAAGATAGGACTCATGTTTAACGGGAGTTATTTAATATCTTTAGAACCTAATGTATCAAGTAAGAATTTGGTGACAAAAAGAAAATAAAAGACTGACTTGATAAGGGACGTTTTAATGCAATCAATAATGTAGATGCAGTGATTGTAGCTACTTAAAAAAAAGGAATCTCAACACGTAAATATCTATTTGACTATCTAAAAACATATATTAGCAAAAGTAGTTTAAAAGAAGCGCGAAGACGTTCGATGCGATGATTAACGCGAAATTGGCGCGAACATAACGCACGAGAAAACGCGCCAAACTTGTAATAGTCGTTGACACTGTAGACGTGTGTTTCGATAGCACTGATTACACACCTCATGCAGGAAAAAAGATATATCTATATACACACAACTTCAAATGTCTCACATCATCAGTCCTTTGGTAAGAGTGGAATATACTAACTTGTACAGCAAGGGAGAGTTAAGAAATATTTACTTGTAGGTCGATAAAAGTAAGACATTTACCCAAGGGGAAATTGTTAGATTTCAAGAACGAATACAATTGGCTGTTTGCATTATGTGGGAATTGAAACAATTTAACATTACTTCATTTGTACTCAGTTCGATTGTAGTATGTCATATTTTCGTCTTTTATAATTAAATGTAAAACAATGTACCGTATTTGACATGGTGCTAACATGAATCCTAGTATAGATTTTAAGAAAAATGAAAGGCGTTTTAATATGGCTTCAATTATGTTATGAAGTTAAATAAATTGATTTAAAACACTTTATTTGTGTCATTATTTCTGTTTGTGTCACTTTTTCTAATCACATTCTAATAAATAAAATGTAATGCATGAAATATATATTGTATAAATGTGAAAGCCAATGCATATCAAATGCACGATTATTTTTATGCATTGAATGAAAAACAGATAAACGAGGCTCACTATGTGTAACTACCCCCACTCCAGAAAAATAACAAACAACAAAGCACTGTATCGTATAATAGTTTTAAGAAAATACAATATTAACGCTTTATGGGATTTAAAAGTGAATGTAGTTGCAAAAATTACTGAAAAGGAAAGAGCAAAATAATTAATTTGATCGAAAGAACCAAACTTAAAAAATAGAATTTTGAAATTGAAAATTTTGCTACATAATTAATAAAAAGAAAATTTTTAAGTATAGCGGCTATACAAATTGACTTTTATTTCAAAAGAATGAAGCACTTTTAACGGCCAAACTTTCCTCTTATTGATTATATGGTTATAAATTATGCAAGTAAATTTAATTTCTCTGTATTCTTTCTATTTCTTCAAGTATTGTTATCAAAATTATTTAGTTGAATAACAAAACTACAACTTAAAGTAAACGCTATATACAAGTTACATATATCTTATTTTATTAATTTAATATATGTATACTCTTTTTTATTTTTTATTATTTAAATTATAGTATATGAAAATAAATAAAATTATTTATATTTTAACTGTTGTAGATATGCACGATATTATAACGTTTTTCAAATTCTGAGTAAAAATTGTTTTTAAAAATGTGAGTTCAAGATGGCAAAGATTTCAAATTTTCAAAACTGTGATGAATTTGTTTCATATGAAGTGATGTTTTCAACAAGACTCTAGAAAATGCTGCAAGAGTGTGGGTGTATCTTTTTGTATATGATGGTGCTACTTTCACCTTTACTCGATTGAACACTGGATGTTCTAGATATTAAAGAATTTTTCCTTGGATCCATAAGAAATATATCTGAGTTTGGAGAGCATATCTATCAAAATGGAAAACCTAATATTAGGTTTGGGGAAAAAAAAAACATTATTTTATCGGTCTCTAATTGTAGTTTTCGATATTTTGTTAAGTAGTTCATATTTTAAGGTCTGTAACAACCAATTACTTATAAATTTGGTTATATCAATTCCATTCAAGTACATTTGATGTTAAAAATTCACCTTGCACAGGTAAGTCCATTATTGAAAATATCGATAAAATCACAAATTGTCTGAAATTGGCCAGTCTTAGTTGTCAAGAAGCTAGAGATCAGCCATAAAACAGTTTGAAATCACTTGCACAAGGCTGAGCAAAGCATTTAAATAAAGTATACATGAAAAGGTTTTCCCAATCTAACGCATAGAGCTCAGTTATTGGTTTTTTATGTATTTATTAGCTTGTTATAAAATGCTTTTGCGCCTTGACCTTCAACTAAAACTAACAAGAAGAATATAATGAACTCATTGATGCATAAAATATATACTAGAAAGGCTTTGTTTGTTAATTTAAAAAAAATATATTATTAATACTCATAGTAAAAATTTTTTTAATTTCTTGATGGAATGCAATTCGATGATTTCAAGTTCGAATACCCTATCAGTAGAAGTATCGAATGAAAAAATATTCGAATGAAGTCATTTATCGAGTAAAAAATATTCTTACATGTATTAAATAAGAGGAAATATATAATCTTTATTTTCATATAATTATATAATATTTAATTTTTATATTATAATTTAAATTAAAAATTTGAGTTTTAAAAAATATAAAATGATTATTACTCAGAAGAATTATTTTTTAAAACATAAAATTATTGTGGATTATAAAACAAAGGCTTCATTTGTCTAATCAATCAACTCCCTAAAACAAGAGATTGAAAAAAGAGCTAAACAAGTATATAATGCTTGCTACAGTTAATTTTCTTCATATTATTTACATATTATTTTGTGGCGTTAATTTTGCTAAATTAAAACTACAAAAAAATTTTAATTGTTAAGTGAAATTTGTTCTGAAAATATTAAGTTCAGCATTACTCATAGCTTTTTCAGTTAAAGTTTAAATAGGGGAGTTAATGGACTTGACAAGTAGAGCATTTAAAAAATACTTTCTATTTCATTTAGTTAAACAATGAAGTCTTTGATTTTAATTGATCTACATTTATTAATACTGAAAACAAATAAATATTTCAATAATTTAAATATGATTCATATTTAAATGATTTCTTAAGTAAATGATGTTTTTCCATTTCTTTGGAATTTTCATTTTAACTAAAACTTTTTTTTTAATATTTTAAATTCGTAATAAATGTAAACTCAAAAACAATCACACATATAAGCATATTTGAACTTTCATACAGCGAGAATGTCAGAGACTGAACTTAAAACCCACTAGGAAATAAACACACGGTTCTTCTCAAACACTTCTGTGCTTCTATTTTACTATCTTCATGTTCATCAACAGGAAGTAAGAACAAGTTTTTTTGCTTTTAATTTGGATTTTTGTCATATTCCATACATATACTCCAATGCTTGCCTTCTTGTGTGTTTCTGCCATCACGAAAGGATGCAAAGCTGCTAGATTCACCTTTTACAGCATCTGCTTCAAGAAAAGCGCCTATCACTTGTTATTCCTATGTTAATGAATGAAAATCTTCAAGAAATATCACTTTTTCCCTGAAAGTATTTAAATATTTATCTCAAAATTTTGTATATATATATATAACCAAATATCCTATCACATGTTGTACAATACTGTTCATAGAAATTTATATACGTAAATTTAAAATATTATTTATACTTAAATTTTATTCTAGTTAAAATATGAAAATTTCATTATATCAAACTATTAAATTTTTTTTATTTTAAATTTTTATTTGTACTGTCATTTATTTATAAAGTGATAAAATTTAAATTTACAAATTAGATATCCTCTTTTGTCTTTTAGACTATAAGTATTTTGGGCATATATGTGTTGCTATGGTTATTTTAATAATAGAACATATACTATATAAATTGTAATTTTAATTAATTTAAATTATCAAGTTTTTAGAATGTCGACAATATTGAAATGCTTATAAAAATGTTTTTAAATCAAATATATTACAAATTCAAATATAATTCAACATCATAGTTGAAGAAAATTATTGCCCAGCTCTTTTTTTACAATATTTAAATTAAAATCTTGCAGTTGTGACTTATTTAAGGCTGATCACAGATGATTTTATGCTTATAAATTAGTTTGAATTATTAGTATTCAGTAAACGATTTGAATGAAAATAATTTGCATAAATTACAAGAATAATTGAATTGTAAGAAAACTTGCTAAATTATTTCATTCTACTATTTATGAAAAAGAAGTTCGTTAAAATTAAAATCATGCAAACTGTAGTTTATACTTTTTTATGAATGATGTTATTGAATCACATGCTCACATGCACATTTTTTCATTTGAAAGCTAATAGAATTTAAAGGAAATTGAGAATCACAGCGGACAGCTATTCCCCAAGGAAAATATTGTCTGCATTGATTCTGAACTTCCTTCAAATACTGGTAGTTCTCGTATTCAATCTGCAAAGCAGGATAATGTCGAGACGCAGTCATCAATTTAGCTTGGTTTGAAATAATACGAGTTATATGTGTTTGTTTTTTTTAATTCCTAAATTAATGAGTACGATTCATTTTTAAAATTGTTTTGGATTTAAAAAAATATTTCATACAGAACCACACTTGTTTTTGGACATGCGGTAATAAATTCAGAATTTCATTTTTAGATATATTTTATGATGCAATAATCATGATATTACACGAGAATTTTAGAAATTTTAAGAGTCTATACACGATAAAGATTATTAAGAAGTGTGTTGTTTATATTTATTGAATGTTGCTTTATTTACTCTTTAATATCCCCTTATATACAAAATTTCTTCGTGAAAAATCTCAATGGAATCACTTTAAAATTAGTTTTTTATAATTTTATGTGTATCGTTCAATATATAAAATTTTTAATTAATTATTTATTAAATAAGTTATAACATCATTAACTATAATTAATTGTGTAATTTTTTTTGTTACTTTGTTGATTGGTGCATCATTTATGATATTAACTAAACATTTTCAATGAAGAATGATATGAGCTTCTTTATTTAAAATGCTAAAATTAATTATTACAATGAAAATAGATTTTTTTTTTCAAAAAAACTTTTGAATAATTTGTAAAGTTTGAAGCTATTATTAACAAACAAGTTCAATTTCTTTTACTCTCTGCCTGGTAAGCGGGAGTTAAACTATTGGTATGAGATTTACCAAAACATCATTTACTCTATAAACCGTGAATGTATGCGTAAGCATTTGTAAGACACGATTAAATAAATATATATTAAATCATTAACCGAAATATTTTAATCAAAATTAATGTTTAGTTCTGAAAAAACGAGTAAGAAATAACCCTTCATAAATAAATAAGAATAAGAATAAAAACCAGAATAGAAGAAAAAAAGAAGACAACATAATTAATGTTACTTTTATCCAATTTCCGAAGAATTTATGAGGAAAGAAGTCTAATAATTTTTGCGGCATTTTCCAGCTCTTAATGAAACTGGGAAAATCCATTACTTACTATACTGCACCTAGTGGAAAGTCCACTAATATGTAAGGAGTGGAAAAAAAATATATTTATAAAATGTATCGTCAATTTAAACATCAATATTTTAACTAACAATGAAACAACTGAATACAAAAGTACCTTTCATTGTTTCATTTTAAATGCTTAGAAAAATTAATTATAAAATTTCCTTCGATTTTTAAAAGTGTAATATAAATATATTAAATTCTCTGACAGCATTTTTCTTTTACAAATTTATATAATTTGTGCAGACATTTTTATATATTATTATTAATAATCAAATAATGTTATTAATAATAATAATAATATATGACAAATATTGATAATCAAATAATATGTCTAGTTTTTTTAGATCAAAATTTCATTTAATCATTTAAGTAACTTTAATTTTTAATTAGTTAACGCATTGAACTTTAACTTTTTTTAAAATTGTTATAGATTAATAGTTAATTTAAAAACCTAAAAACGTTAATTAGCATAATTTAAACGATTGAGAAATTAACTAGCAATAGTATTTAATATAAATAATTCAGTTACAGTATATAAGTGTAATTTTATTTGTGAATAATTGTGGGAATTCATTCATAATGAACTATATTAAATCAAGTTGGAAGACTGTCTTTAACTAAATATTCGTCTATATTAATAAAAACTCTTTTAACATATACAAAATTTTACAAAATTTAATGGTTTCCATTCAAGCGTTAAACCTGATAGATATATTTTAATTTTTTTATCCTTAAAATGAAATCATAATTTGAAAGTAATTTTCTTCATTAGGATTCTCGGCAGGTATTAACCTCTCATAAATTTATCCATAACGAGCATCGTTATACTATCTTTGCCGAAATTGAGAAGAAATGTCTAATTACCCACCATTTATTGATTTTCGTAACCTATTATAGATCGGCTTAGTTGTGTGTGTGTAATCTATCTTAATAAGGTATTCATTAAATTTTTAAAAAATTGAAAAACCCAAACAAACACACAAATTTTTCAAAACTTTTATGTTTATATTTTAAAAAATAAAATTTTAAATATAGAAGAAAATAAAAGAATTTTCTTTCATAAATGTGTTTATAAATATGAAATAAGAAAATATGTCTTGAAGCAGTGATCATGATTTTTCTAATGTAAATGCACATTGCTAAAAAATAATTTGCTAAAACAGATTGCTAAAACATATTCTGTATCCAGTTTGAATTATAAGAACAAGAGTACCTCATCAGGAATTTCTTCATTTATATATTATTATATAATTTTTTCTTGTATCTCTTTTTGCATTGATTAAACTATGAGTTATCAAAAGATAAATAGATTTAGTACAACTGACTTCCAAGAGATATGATAATTCCCATATTTCTGAGTCCGTCGATATTATTTAATCAAATATTCCCAACTTCAGTTCATTTGAGTTAAGAATATGAAAGGGTAAATTTATCCAAATGCCTGTAATGGATGGCAACAGCGAAGAATACAATATTTGCAGAATTTATATTATATATTTAACTTCATTTTGTACATGATGATCAAAAAATTCCCTTAACTGATTTATGGGAAGAAAAAAACTGCAACTGTCACATTTTGGATTTAATAGAGAATTTTGATAGAAAATTCATCAATACCTTTTATTATTCCTTATTGTAACAGTTTAGCTGCATCTGAGATCTCCAGATTAATTTTAATCAGCAAGTGCTCAATAGATAGCACACATTTCTTTTTTTTTTCTTTCTTTTTTTTCTTTTTTTTTTTTTTTTTTACTTTCAATACATATTTATTTTGAAATTTTAAAAAAAAATTGTGTTTTGTGTTTCTTTTATTTAATATTTTTAAGTTTCAATAGATAACACAAACATTATGAATTTAATCTGCAGCCTTTGAAATAAAATTCAATTTAATTTAATTTTTTCTATTATGAAAATACCTTTTGACTGGTCATTACATTAAAAACAGAGAAATTTACATCTTCTACGTCTTCAGAAACTAGATTTGTTTGTTTGAAATTATTCTGTGGCTCTCATGCAGTTTTTGAAAAGTGTTACTTATATAAAACAGATTAAAAACGATATATTGTATATAATAACACTGCATTAACTGCAATATATTTGCATTTTCATTTTTTCTTCTTCATTTCATATGTGATTTGATAGTTTCTCTACATTTTTATTAAATTATAAGCATTTTTACTATTATGGCTTCACACTTTTGGAATGTTTTATATATCTGGCATTTTATAGTATCTTCTGTTTGCTGATTTCTTTTTGATGTCCATTTAAATAAAGTCTCATGCCAAGTCTAAAAATTATAATGCTTTTATACCCCGAATTTTTTGTTTTAATAATCTTAACTAAATTAGAAGTTATTTCAATATATTTTCATGGTCTATTATAGATTACTATAATCAGATAATAATAATTATTAAGAGTAAAAATTAAAAGAAAGCTTCACTAATTATATTGAAATAAGTGTGAATATAAATGTTGCTATATTGACACATATTGTTTCATACGCAATAACCTATGTTTGACCACGTGGTTACAATGAAAGGGGAATCAGTTGAACTCTCATTGTCTTATGATAAGGTACTTTTTTAAAAAATAAATTAGATTATATTAATTTCTTATTTGGATTAAATAAGTTTGGTAGTTACTTAAAAATGTTTCATTGTTTTGATATTTTACAACTATGTGTAGCAATGTTTTATTTTTATGATAAGAAAATAAATATGTTATTTAATTTAATTAAATTAATCAAATAAAAATCCTAAAATTAAATTAAGTCTTCATTTTGTGTTATAAATTATTAAATATTATATCTGAAAATTTGATAAAAATATTTTTGGTTGAAGAATTCGTAGAAAAGAAAATAATATATATCTGAATACTTTTGGAGATTGAATTTTCATTTTGAATATCAAACAAATGGTAATCTTTAAAAACATTAAATAATAATTTTATTTTACATAAAATGTTAGGCTATTAAATAATAAATAAATTTATTTATTTATTTTAAAATAGTTTTGGTTCCATTTGGCTATTAACATTTTTTTTATTTTTTTAACAAGCAGCAAATTTCATTTTTGAAATAGTTAATTTAGCTACAAAAAATATATTTCTTTTCATTTATTTTCAATATTTTCCTGTTATTTTTTATATTATTAAATCATGACGTAAAATAGATACATCATGAAACCAATAATAAACACTTGATATCAATTATCCATCAAATCTTAGATCCACCCCCGCATCCCGAAGATTCCAGTGAAGAAACGAATTCAGTGAAGCAATCAAAAAACCATTAAATTCTAACAGTTCTGCTTGGATGAACTCTTAAAACATGAGATTCATCCCATCTTATAATGAAAATCACTTTAAGCGACTCTACCATAAAGATTTATCGGAAAATTACTTTGAAAAAAATAAACAATTATGTCTTAACACATTTTTATTTGAAAAAAAATATCTATTTTTTTAAGGTTGGCAATAAATAGAGTAGATCATTAGGATAGTATTTTTTCTAAAACTGGCTTGCTATTCGTTGCCATTGAAAACTTTTATATTTTTAGAGCAAATTGAAGGAATCTGCTTAGAAGTTTTATGATTTGAGTATCAAATTTTGACTTACTTATATATTACATAAAGTATTGAGCAAACAATTTCAGATTTATACTAGTTTCACAGTAAAAAAAAAAAAAAAAAAACGTCTCACTGTGTTTTTATTTGGTACCTTTCAGTTGTGAGGAAAAAA
>JAPDSC010157714.1:0-25958 GCA_026290005.1 Latrodectus geometricus | reverse complement strand
ACAAACGTTATCTAAAAAACACCTCAACAGAATACATTATAGTTTCCACAATGAAACAGATAAATATTCTGCCTTGGTGATCTAGTATTTAAAATTATAAGAGAAAATGAATATTTTTAAGAAAATAACTTACTAGCTTGACTAATTTACATACAAAACCTGAACTAAAGTTTAATTGTGGGGAGGAAGAAAAAAAACAACCATGGCATAATTTCTACAATTAAATTACCAAGCTACTTTCTAGATACATTTATTATAAACAAAATTTTTTTTAATTAACAGTATTTATAGCTTTCATTGAATAATGAAACTAAGTTTCAATAAAAAATGTGTAGTTACTGGGTTGACCAAACTACCTTTAAGCACTTGGGTTGATACAGTATCAATAATATATCTACTTAGCATGATTACATAACTGCAATTGGCTATGTACCTTTTGCCTACATCAGTAGAATGGATACATTAATGAAAGGTGAAAATAGAAAACTTAGCAAAAATTATAATTTTCACAATACAAGAATTCATTGGAAAATATTACTTTTTAGAAAATAAATAAAATAAAAGTAAACACATTCAAGCATATAACAATTTATGCAACTTATATAAAATGATAAACTATAACTATAAATTATTCAGAAATAAATTCTGATGAATTAAAAAATATTTGATACTGTTACATTAACATAAGACCTGCTTTTGAATTAAAATATTTGACATCAAACAATTTATTATCAATTACACATACAAAAATTAATTGTAGCTATTAATTTATGCAATAAAATAAACATTAATGCTATTGTAAAATATTAAGATCAGAAACAATTTAGACATTAATAGCAAATTAAGATGCCATTTCAGTTGAAAATAATCATACCAAAGAAAGCGATCAGTTTGTTACACAGAAAATGGTAATATAAATTAAGCACACACACAACTGATTTAAAAAGATGCTCAACCTCACAAAGTTAGTACAAAATTTTAGACAGAATACTCTCAATGCTTTATATATAATAATTCATTTGAGTTTTATAAAGTCTTTGAATTACCATACCTTCATCATCACTGTCCGCTAATCCATCATCCTAAGAAAAAATTTAATAAACCAATTAACTATTTTCCACAAGTAAACACTTTTTTAACTATTATAAATTTTAATAGTAATCAAAACAGAATATAATCAAAATTCAAATATAGTACACAGTAGTAATTTTTACATTACCATCAATGTTACTGAAATTTCAAAAGTATTTAAATTTATGGAAATGAGCAAAATATTATATATACATGAGAGATAAACAAAATCCTTATACTAATAAATGACAAAACAATTCAGTCATTTTATGTTAAACTAAAAGCAATTTTTGACATTTTTTACAGAAATATTTTTTTATTGGCCTGACTTTAATAGCCAATAGTATATTAATATAGAGCAAATAAATAGATTATGTTTTTTTAATTAATACAACTAATTATGCCTTCAATCATAGCACAAAAAAACTTGTTACATATTTTTTTTATAACATTTTATAAATATTTCAATGTTGACTTAGATAATTTTGTTGGCCAACGTAGAAATAAATACAGCAAATGAACTAAAAGAACCAGAACTTACGTAATTCATAGGATCACCTCCATCACTCATGCCACCACCCATTTTTCGCATCATCTAAAAATTTTAGATCAGAAATTAATCTCATTTCAAATATTTATATCATCATATGAATTTTATTGACAGCCCAAGTTTACATATAAAAACATCAAACTTCATGTTAACATTTTATTTTAATAGGGGAAAAGAAATCAGTTTAAGTTAAATCTCACTTATCAAAACAGGGTTTAAAATACATGTCGTATAGTTTAATTATTTTTAGTAAAAGTAAATAAAATATTCCAATTTACTTAATACAAAAAATTATTGCAAATTTCCTTCACAGTCATCTCAAAAATGCTTTGATTGCATATGGGAATATTTTATTAGAGATTGATAATTCTAATAATAAAAATACCTTAGAAAACATGCACTTAAAATCAGATGTTCCTATGTATATATATATCCAAGAAATTCCAAAAAATTTATGTTAAGATTATAGGTTTTGATGCCTAATTCCATTTCATCTGATGGGTAATTAATACATGTTTAATACAAAGCTTTCTGAATCAGAGCTGCTCTAATTATTATAACTTAATAATTTCAAATCTGCCTGTGTTCCTTACAAACATATTATTGTTCAACTATCCTTTAACATATATATATTATACAATGTTTAACATTAACATAGATATAACTTCAGCATCTGACAATACTAGTTATTTTGCCATTTCATACTTCAAGCCAGTTTAATTATTTTCATTTTTTAAGTTTACATACAAATTGCATTTATAAATGTGAATCCTAATTATTAAAATGCTGCAGTTTTTCTTACAGATTACAATTTATTAAAGTAGATAAGGATATTTATTAAAGACATAAATGAACCTATAACATACATGCTAAGGGGGTCTTTGATTTCCCACCCAGGAATTTTTTTTTTTTTTGAAAAAGGACATTCCAAAATAGATTTCAAATCCAAAACTATTAAATGTAACATCCAGAGCATTAATCATTCATCGACAGACTAGACATGTGTTTGATCACATTTAGAGATTTAAAACTGATAAGAGAAACTTCACCATTTGAAATATCTAATTTTTACAGACTAGTTATTGACAGCATTATTTAAAAATTATATTAGGTTGGGGAAAAAGTTATCCATTATTTTTTCAGTAGACGTCTGTAGTGATCGCTATCTTGTGAGGTATCTATCAAACAATTTCAGATTTATGCTGGTTGGAAAGGTGACATTTGACACTAAAATATCCTCTAGCGGTTTTTTGTTTAATTCAGTTACGAGTACAAGTTTTCAAAAATAGAAAACAACAAACAAAAAATTCGATACATTTTCGTTTTTCTCTTGTAATGGCAAAAAAGATAGCCGGGTAGCTAAAGTTGTGAAAGGTGTTTATCGTCCTATATAAGACTGTAACAACCAGTTACGTACAATTTTTGTTTCGTCGATTCCGTTTGGGTATTTGGATGCTAAAGATGCACCTCGCATGGATACAACATTCTCGAGAATGTCTATAAAATATCAAAAATTATCAAACTTGACAGCACGTTGGCAGTCGTAGCCCTAAAAATCTACATGAAAACTGTTTTAAACCTTTTTACAAAGCGAATCTGAAAGAAGTTACAAAAAGTTCACGTAAAAATAATGGATTTCTTTTTCCCCAAACTAATATGTTCAAAAAAATACAAATTGTTCACAACAAACAAGTGACAAAACTGAAGAAAATAAATCTAAAAGGCATTTTAACTGTATAAGACATAACTGATCAGAAATAATAATTACATATTCATAAGTAAAAATAAGGTAAGTGTTCAAATACTAATAAAATAGTTAAAGGAGTCATTGAAACACCATACATTGGCAGTAAAAAAATAACGAAAGGCAACAAATCAGTTAAAAAAAAAGTAGTAGTTGTGACATTTAACTTATTAATCAAAATATGAAAAGATTAAATATAAAATGGTATTGCAACTGATTCAAAATATGTGAAATTTAGCTGTAAATGAAAGAAAATAAAAATATTTGGTTTGATATGTTTGTTAACTGTTGTTTTATTTTTCACTGGGAACATAATATTTATATTTAAGCAATTTTTCTTAAGCAAAAAGAAAAATAAAGTTATTTGTATTTGACAACTCTTTGTAATACTGAATAAGTTCAGATATCCTTGATGTAAAAAATAAAAAATCAAGGCACAAGTTAAAACATTGCCAATTCTGTTTTTCATTTAACATTCCAAAAAAATCTAAAAATATAAGTTCTAGAACAAATTTATCTATTAAGCAAACAATTAATAAATATGACTAACCTCTTCAAAATCAGTTCCATCCACTTCATCTTCAGAGTCATCTTCATCCTTCCATTTGTTAAAGTCTACTTTTAACCAATGAAACTGTAAAATAGCAAATAAATTTATATTATCAATTACATACTTTTGATCTATTAATTAATATCATTTTCTACTTTTCTTTTAATTTGGGACAATAACAATAATTTCAAGTACATTACAAGTCCAAAAACTGAATAAAATGCATAAATATTTCTTAAAGAATTAAAAAAAATTATGTAGATGTTTCTGTTGCAGCTGATTTTCTAAAATTATATCTTTTCTCATTATTCGTGTATAAAAACTAAAAAGCAATTTTGCAATATAGCTTTTCACAAAAAGAAAATGCTACTTTTGGCCAAAGAGAATTGTTTCTCTAAATCACATTTTGGACAAACTTAAAAGAATCAAAACATGTTTGCTACACCTAATTTATCACTGCATATTAGCAAATATTTTCCTATTTTAAAAATGAAACACTTTCTTTTAGAATATTAGAACAAAAATATATACAAAGTTTTAGATTTCAAATGGCACTAAAAGTAAAAATTCCAGTAAACGTTTAGTCTTATCTTATAATGCACACAATTAATATGATGCAGTGATGATTCATCTGCTTCAAAAATGCATTATAAAATTTTAAACATTTTAGAATGATTTTAGCAAATTAAAAAATAATTTTTTTTAATGACTAAGACAATGTATAGAATACTTTTTCTTTTAAACTACTGTATAGTTGAATAACCTAGTTTGATTCTCACCATAGTACTTTTTTAACATATATGAAGTAAATGTTTTGTTTATTATTTCAATAAACCAAGTTTCACTTTTCTGAGCTAATGCCAGTAAAACCATTTCCTTTTAAAAGGCCACATTCTTGTTCTTTTCACACTTGCTAGTAATAATCCAAGGGATCTAAGGCACATTGAGTACCTTTTTAACATGTAAATCAAATGCAAAAGCATTAAAAATGTAATAATTTCTTTTGGTTTGTTTCCGTTAAAAGTAATTTTTTTAAGGATAAATATATTTCATTGTAAAAATATAAAACATGAAATTTTTTTAATATTAATTACAATTCTGTAAGGAAAAAAAAAAAAAAAAAAATCAATGAATTTTTCTAATATTTGTTAAAATTTCTAAAAAAATCAATTTGAAAGATATTATTTTAAACAATGAAAAATTTTAAAATTCTGTTAAAACATTAAACACTCACTTAATGTGAGAGAGCTATGATAATGGGATTAACACTTTATAATAGTAAATGACAGGCATTTTTCAAAGTATAATTGCCAAGAAAATTCAGAGTTACAGTTTAAAGTATGAAATTGCACTTAGAAATTATGTTTAAATCACACTATCAAATAATGCATATAAAATAAATATTAATTTCTCCTTTTAAAAATAAAAATTTGTAATAGTATATAATTAAAGAAAATTAGCAAGATCAATTAAATCCAATGAAATCAAGATCATTAATTTATCAATCAGTTTGAAAGTTTTTTCATTTTAATGACAATTAAAAAAATAAATAGAGAACAATTTATTATTGGTATTGAGTAAGAATAAAAATAGGCTATATAAATTACTTGTTCTATATGCATTTTAACTTAAAATTTTTTTATTTATAAGAACTTTTACAAATGAACAGAGTTTAGATGAGTAGAACAAATGGAAGTTAAAAGATGTAAAAAAAAGTACAACAGATGAACTTGTTTGACTGTATTATTAAAATTTTTGTTACTTTCTTTTAAATATCCATGCATTTCAATAGAAGAGCTGCAACTAGTATGGAAAACCAAACAAATCTTAACGAAAATGAACATAGTTATAAATTAAATTTACACAAAACCTATATAACATAATGTTTAGAAATATTGAATACCCAATTTTGTCAATAGAATATAATTAAAAATAATACTATGAATACTACAGTCTTAAATTCTTTATTGATTTTGAAAATTATCATAGTAGTAATTTATAATTAAATTTAAGGTAAAAATCAAGTAAGTAAATTACATAAAAGATTGAAATGATTTGATTTCATATTCTGAAAATTTAAATTAGTGTTTATGAAGAAGCTTCATATTATGAGATAACACATTACAGTTTAAATAAAGAGAGAAGTCAAAACCTTTTTGTCTTCTTTGAGAAGCCTCTTCCAAAACCCTTCTTCTGCTTTGATTAATACAAATTCAATAGCCCTATCTCTAACAGAATGTTTAGATTCCTGAAAAAATATATTTCCTTTTAATATACATAAGAAATGTATCATAAATAACACAAGTAATATTTTATCTTACTTCTTCAAATAATTCATACCATCATCAAGGTTACAAATAATATTTATGTTATTGCCTTATTAAAATGTCAAAAATGAAAAGATCAGTTTTCTCAATGAAACAATAAAACAAATAATGAAATATAATATCATTTTAATAAAAATATTCAGTAATAAGTATACATTGGTAAGCCACTTTAAAAAATGCCACGATGGAAAATTTCATTTAAAAATATTTGTATAATTTACACTACAAATTATTATGTTTTAACATTAACAAACTCAAAATCTGATGATTTTTTCCATATATTTTACTGTGCACAGATAATTAAAGACCTGAAATAAGGGCTTATGATTGTTAAAGAACTGACAAAGAAAACATTTCACTCTCTTTATAAGAACAGTAATTTTAATTAGTTTTTTTTTTAAATAGAAGAATGGTAATTTTTGAATTATGATTGCGCTTTAACATCACAAATAACATTGGATTGTTCCTACACATTTTTATAATCTCAGACATTTAACATTGTACTGTCATTTGTAATGATATCCACACTATTGAAAGAGAAGTTTTGAAAATACAGCCTTCCCAAACAGTTAAAAGTTAATATTTTTGTTTGGTTTAGTTTGTCACTGAACCGTAATTTTCTACACATCAACTAATTAGACCAGAACTTATGTCAAAGTGGATTCTGAACGCTAACTTCGCTACAAACACTCAAGCCCAAGGTGAAATCAAAATGTTGAACAGAAATCAAAAGCACAAATTACTTGGATTATATTGAATCATTTTAAAGATATGGGAATATCAAGTTAAATTGTGACTGATTTATTCCCATTGTATAATTTAATTCTAATTTTAAATGCCACCTAACTTCTAATTTCTTTGAATAGATATCCTGATTTTTTTTTTTCAGAGACCACAATCATACTTCAGTAGCTTAATTCATAAAAGTGAAAAGCTCATATACTCGTTTTTGAGTTTTAAATTTAAAGCTCATAAACAAGCGATCACTGATCTAAGAAAAGTTTTCCACCACATTTGTTAATTTTTTTTTTGATAAGCTATTAGGAAAAAATTTGAATAGTAATTTTATATTCCTAAATAAGTTACCTTTTCTATCAATATATAGTATTTATTACATAAGACATACCAACAAATATAAATTTATACATTAACTACTTGCAAAAAAATTTTTTTAAGGTCATTCTATAAATAATTAAAAAAACCAAACAAAATCTTACAATTCAGCATTAACTGTGTATTTTAATTCAAGAAATATTACTTATCTATTAAAACATGATAAAAGCACATGTTAATAAGCAAAGTTGTTTTCTTATTGATTATTAACTTTAAAACTATTTTTCTAGGAAATATTTATATACTTAGATGCATTTCATTTTCAATTCATTTAAAATGTAATTAAAATCTCATAGTGAAATCCACTGTATATAGAAACAACTGTAAATAATCAATTTTTTATAGGTCTAACAATTTAAATTTATTTGAAAGCTCAAAAGCTGCTTGAATACTTATATCTCTTGTTTAACACTACCATTATTTCATCAAAAGGTCAAAAGCAAAGTTTTAAAATAACTATGCAATTTACAAATGCTATTCCTATCTAAATTTCAAAACCCTTATCTACTATCAAAAGAAAAATTTTTTCAAAGAAAAGTTACTTTCTACACTTTTCTCATTTTTGCAGACTTCGGTAATTATCAAGTAAACAGCATATTACAATATTAATCATATTTTTATTGCCTTTTTAGTTTTATGATCGTCAATTTTTCTTTTAGATCACAGATGCATTTATCAGTTTATTCGCCCCATCATTAAAAAAATTTAAGCATATTATTAATTACTTTAAGTCCACTTTTTATTTGGTTTCATGAACTTTTAATGAAAAAAATTTACTCCCCTCATTAACTTCTATCATAAACACAATGTGTCGTTTATGCATGTTACATAAGTTTTTCCTATTTTTAGTATGGACAAAGCCAATTTATTATCACTAGATAAGTTCAATAATTTTTAGAACTAAAGTAAGAGTTTTTTACTCTAAAATGCAATGATAATTGCTTAGTTTAGTAGTTTGATTGCATATAAGAAATTCTTAAGATTTCTAAGGGTGATCTTAGAGCTAATCTCATCACAGTAATACCCAGATTGTGTGAAGATAAGCTCAATTCTAAAGATCAGTTAAATTTCAGACTGGTCAGAAACCCCTTTATAAATGAATTGTTTTTATACATCAATCGAAAGGAAATGTTAGACTTAATTGAAAACCTCTTAAGACATAATTTTAAAATTGAAATATCAATTTTTACCATATTCAACAAATGAAAAAGTGTCATCTCTATTAATATAGATTACAAATTAAAATACTATTAGAATTAAAACCACTAGAAAATTTTAAGCCTGGCCTAAAAGAAAACCATGACAATTGATTATTTTTGGCATTGAATGCTAAAAATTACTCCTTCAAATCAGAAATAGATTAACTGTTACAAAGAGATAATTAATTAACTGAACTATTGGGAATCGTGAAAGACATTTAACTTTAAAATAAATGCATATTTAAGATGTTCTCTTATAGAAGTTTTTTAAAAAATAATTTGTAATTTATCTCAAACTAGGATTAAAGCAATATTGTACCTAATCCATATATATTATAAAAAATGTTAATTAAAAAATTATTAACATTTTTAAATAGCAAAAATATTTTGAAATTCAAGCCTTCTATTATTTACATTTACTGTGATTTATTTATTACTAATTTATTTTTATTCATGACATAATTTGTTCTCCCTCTCTCTATATATAGTACTCTAGACCATGTATAAACATATACAAAGCTAGTATTTATTACTTTTAGTTACCACAATTTTAATTTTATATTATCTAAAACATTTGAATCTAAAGCTAAAATAAATGTATATTTAAAATATATTTTTAATATATAAAGTTTGCATGATTTTACTAAATACTAGGAATATCAGAGGACATAATTATTATAAACACAGAAGATTCACAAGTCAAAAATTTAGTAGCAATTTTGTTACATTTTTCTTGACCAAAATATACATATCAGCATGTTTTGGTTCAGTAAAGAGTATTTTTATTGCAGCAATCAACAAAGTACTTAAACTAATGTAAGCACTTAGTTTGGATCATGCTGCTTACATTAAAATAATAATAAAAAAAAAATGACAGTTCTTTAAGGTGATATGGACTAATCAATAGAAAAGATAATGTTAAGAGAGAAATGAGAACAGAAAAGCTATATTAAGTTTAATGACATGTTTATAATATATACACTTTGTAGACGATTTTAAATAAATCCCAAAGCCCTCATGGAATGCAATTAAATACTTTTTAATAAACAAATGTGTTCTTTTTCAATAAAACTACTAGTAACACTAGCAATTATGTATATAGAAATATTTAATCACTAAGAGCTTTTACAGAAGCTGCATTTACATGTTGTAAGTATTAAAACTGGGGAAACCTTGTTAGATGTGAAAATAAGAAGTAAAAAGATACCCCCCTATTTCCCAATAGCTAGAAAAAATCTGAAAACCTAAATCACTATCATTGTGCATCAAAATGAGGATTATAAAAAGTGAAAAGTATTTATTGTTAAGCGTGCAATTCGATATAATAATATTAGTATAAAATATCAAATTTTAAGAAATGCAGATATCCAGAAAATAGTCTAGAATATTTTGGCAGTTATAAAAATATAATAGGATTGTGCACATATATTTTAACATTAAATCATAAACTTACCTTTAAACAAATTAAAATTACATGTGAACAGTTTTTCCCTACCTTTCTTATTGCATAAAAGTAAATTGAGAAGAGAAAATGCCTGAATCATAATCTAAATTTTTTTAAATCAAAAGTACATTATTTATACATATAATATTTGAATCTTGCATCAGTTATTTAAAAACAAAGTTAAATGTTTTCATGACATTAGGCATTCATGTTTTTAATATTTTTCTTAAACATTTAAATAGTAAACTTTTTTAAAGATAGATACATTTTATATTTCTTATAAAAATTCTTACATTGAAAACAGTTGCTTGAAGATCTTTAACACTGATGTGACAGTAGAAGAAAATTTAATTATTAAGGATAAACTGAAATGTAATAAGCAATTCTGTACAAGCATGTGAAAGTTTAAACTATCTGGCAAAAACTCATTAAGTATTTATGCACATTAAGGTTTTCATAACTATAATGCTTGAATATATAAGGAAATTAGAAAAAACATAGTTTTAAATTGCCTAATAGAAAATTTTATGATTTGAAATTTGCTTAAATATTAAAAACTAATAAAAATGTTATTTAAATCAGTTTTTGACTCTTTCCACAAGAAAAAAAATATTACAAACGCAATAATTAAAAACTGCATACTTCAGGTTTAATTTCTTTAAGGAATTCAAGGGTAACTTCATGGTCTTTCATCTCTGTTCCTCCTTTACCCCTAGAATATAAAATATAAGATTAATAATTTAAAATAACACATTACTGGAAATAAGATATTTAGAAAAGGATAATGGATCTTTGCTTGCCTAAAAGGTCTTACTATATTTTAAAATGTTTTTGCATGGCCTAAAAATACACCTTGATTATATTTTGACAATATGTTGCGGATAATCTAATGGTCTTCGGCTGTTGCAAGGCTTTTTAACATTGCTAATTGAGAGGACTTTCTAGAGGTAGTTAACCATTAATGTATCACAAAGGAGGAAACTTTGAAAATTTTCATGCAAGTGGACAGAATTACATTTGTTGTTCAACAGTGGCCTAGAATCATTTCAAAGCTAAAAGCCCCCCCCTTTATGTTATGACAAGCCTTTTAAATAATTGTAGAAATTTAATTAGATTGAGTGAACTTTATTTTTATAGGGTACGCAAAATATTAAAAAGTCCAATAATCAAAGGAAAAGTAGGGCAGACTAAAATCTCTAGAATAATAAGTGATAAGTAAACACGGGTAAATTTTTTTCAATATACCATTAACTAATTTTCTTCTTTGTGCAGATTGTTTGAAATCAAATCACTGAATTTATAGATAAGCAGGAATATAAGAGAAGCAAATAAAATTAAGCAGGGATAAAACTTAATCTAAAGTCACAATTTCAAAATTATGTGACTAATTAAACACTACTAATAAACAAATTAAAAAACAGTTGTAGCAAGAAGTGTCTTAGTTCTTTATAAAAAAAAAATTTAATAGCAATTCAAACTTTTCCAGAAGTTAAAAGTAACAAATATATATTAGCATTATATTAAAAATGAATTTATGTAATATTTAATTTAAAGATATGATAAATTTTTATCTATTATCAAGCATTTTTTTTAAAAGTTTTCTTTATTCTACTGCCAAATACTAATGTGCTCCTACACAGTCACTTTAAAATTCAGTATGCTTTTATTGTCATATACAGCATAGATATATTATACGGAATATATAAGAGAAATATCTTTAAATTAGGCGTTCAACATTCTATAAAAAACAAAATACAGAAGTACTTCAAAATGTTTTTCTTTTCAGCAATGCTAATTCAAAAACGGCTTTGGTTTCATCCATAATCTTAATCGTTTTTAATTATCATTAAACTTAACTGAATGCTAAAAGTTCAAAATCTAACATAATTGGAGAACGTTATTATTGAAGCTGAATACTAGACTCAAGGTACAGGAAACAATACTGGAAGAGTTCATAAACTACATTGCTGTTCCTACTTAAAAAATAACTTTATTACTCATGTCAAAACATCACATTAAAATGTTTAAAAAAATTGTTAATTATTTAAATAAACATTCTGATTAACAGTTAATAAAATAAAAGATTAGCTAATTCATATTTAAAAGTGAAATAGCAAATTATTACAAATGTAAAACTTAAGAACATGATATTGCATACTTAAAGTAAAGTTTATCTTTTTCAACTTTAATTGTGGGATTCCGACAGTCTTCAAGTTGCACTTTGACATAAAGAAGATTTTTTCTTTGAGCCCAGAATACTGGAGGTGGTAACAACCTAAATAAAAAATACACACAATAATTGAAAAGTAAATTAAGAAATTTTTAACTTTTAATATATTATTAATTTCATCACCTCAAGTGTAAGTAACCATTTTTAAGACACATATATTTATATTTTATCCACATGAAAGTTCCTAATATAAAATCTAAGAAATTATTGAACACCACATTGATTTTTTCCAGAAATAGCATTTTTATTCTTTTGATTGCACTCGTTTTAAGATATTCTAACTAATAATTCTAATAAGGTTTTAATTATTTCATAAAATACAATTATTGAGTTAAGGACTCTAAGGAATAAAACCTAGAACTACAATAAATACTAAACGACTGAATATTCTCTTCAGCTGGATTCTTTTCAGTCTTAACTGAAAAAGAACACCTGTGCAGTAACTTGTAGGCACAAGGATTCTTTGACAGGAAAATTAAGCAGTATCAAGATCTCAAAGATAATACAATTGAAAAACTGACAGCCAACAGCTTGCATAACAGGTGACTGGAATCTTTACGAACATTTTACAACTGAACATAGGAAATTTTCTGTGCAATTATTTTTATTTTTTTAGTTACAATATAATTCAAGACTTTTAAATATTTTTAAAACATGAAATTAATTTTCTGCCTAACTTCTTCAGACCTTAAACACTAAATTAAAATATACATATTTTTATAACTACAAAATTATTTTAATTTTAATGATTTATTAATGCAGAAGATTTACAACTGGTGCTCATAGGTATATCATTATGCTTGCCGAAAAATATTTTTCCAATTAAAATTATTTTTGAATATTAAATACCCGATGAACAATTCCTTAATTTGAAAAATATTCTATTAAAATTTCTACATTAAATTTTTAAATAGTAATTGCATAATAAAACATTAGTACAAAATTTCATATTTCCTCAACTGCTTTATCACACCTAGAATGAGTTCGTATACTTAAAATTTCAAAAATAACAAAATGTACATTAATTGCTATAAAATTTTTGACTTATGAATCTTTAGTTTTAAAATAAATCCCCAAAAATATATACATTTAAACAAATATTAACAATATATTACTTTTGGTACAACTGCCACATAATCCTTTCGATGTATTTTAATAAGTTTTGATGATTAAAAAATGTTACCAAAATTTAATTACTATTTATAATCTAATGATGCCAGATTAGATTATTGAATAATCATAGCATTCTTTACCTTTCTGACATAAGAATTACAGGCTATTTGAAGAACAGTAAACTTTGCCAAAAAATACATCAAATACAAAAATGAGTCAAAAGGATTACACAGCACTTATGGTTTAGTTTAAACTATGATTAAGTTTAACAACAGTTAATATATTTAAATATTTTAGCTTAAATTCCTTTTTAAACAAATTAAAGAAAAAGATATTTTTGACAAGAACAAACCATATCAAGGTTTATATAAAAATTGTGGCAATGATAGTAATTGATAAAGCAAGTCTTAATGTTAACAAATTTATATGTATTAATGAAAAGAAACATTTTATCATCAAATGCAAAAATTCATTAGCAAACAAAAAACTTTCTGCCTTTAAGAAGAATTAACTATTCTCGAAATAATGAAATGCAAAATTTGTATTTTCCCAATTTCGAATGGAATTGTAATAAAGAGTACCACAAAATATGTCTGCACCTTTTGATAACTAATGCTAGGAAAGGAGAAAAACTTATTGAAATAGAATTTTTCAATTAGTTTTGGAATCAAACCAAAATAGGCACCAGTTTTTTTTTTTTTTTGTTCAAATGTCTCTATTTTAAATACATAATATTATATATACTTGACAATAACTCTGTTTTTATCAATTATATTATCATCAGCAATTACATAATGGGTTTTTAACATACCACAATTTCTTTTGCTAAATATTTAATATCATGGCTATTACAATATTACTTCATTTATTTGATGATGGCTTCCTAGGGAAGTAAGTCTCAGTTGTAACCCTAAATTATAGCATTTTCATGATAGAGTAATCAACACATATTAGAGCAATTCAAATGAATGCAACTTAAGAAAAAAAAATTTATATTATAATTTCAGTAAATATTTAACATTATGCTTACAAAATATATCTAATAGCACAAAAAAGCGGTGCAATTGATTTAATTTTATTAAGACGAATTTGAAATACGATTAATCTTGAGATATGATTGCGTATTTAGTACCTTTTTTTAAATTCTGGCAGAAAATACTTCTGTACGCTTAACATGACATCCGAAAGGGGATAAATTTTTTTTTGTAATATTTTGTAGAACTTTAAAGATAAATAATTGAAGTTGGAGCTTTACTTTCGAGAGCTTTATGTAAAGAAATATTAAATAATACAGTAAATAGCAAAAAATTAATCGCATTGCAAAACGTATTCCACAAATAAAAGAAAAAAAAATAGAATCACAAACTTTAATTTTAACGATTTTCCCAGGATATTCCATTTGCAATATCCTAAAATTTCTTTTTTTAAATAAATGAAGGAATAAGAAAATTTTTTCAGTATCACAAGAAAAGATAATTTGCCAATTCATTTTCTTTAGGTTTTTCCCCCTTTCGATTAGCACGCCATGCATCATGATAGCTTATGCAAAATTTATCTTATTAATTTGTATAAATTAAAAAAGAAGGCTTACTTTCCGTCACCCATTGATTCAATTAATGATGAAAATTAAAGAAAATTTTAGTAAAATTACTTCAAATAAAAGAGTTTTTACTAAATTTTACTTTTGGACAAAGAATTACCGCTGAAAAGGCATGCGCAAGAAAAGACTAAGAAGGACTGCCACCTTTAATTTCGAAATCTTTTATCATCATGCCTCTTTTTTTATTTTATTATTTGCTAATTGTATTTTATTTTTAAACGTGTGATGTACTTAAAGTAATATTTAAATTTATTCAATTCTTCTGTTTTTTTTTTTTTTAAATTTCGTATTAAAATTGTAACTCGTAGCCTAAACAAACACACTATAAATAATAAATTTTATCTATGTATAAACATGCTAACATCATGTATTAACAAGTTAATCACAGTTTCAAACAAATACTTGTTACTTTTAAATGCTCAAAGTAACTTCTTATTTTTAATCGAAAACTAGTATTTCCAGATTGGAATCATGGAGTGCGATGATTTGAATAGTCTGTACTTAATTATGTAAGATTACATATAAAAATTGTGAATTTAGTCTAAAATTATTTTTCTATTCTAGAATCAGTTTTACCAGTGAATATTTTAATTGATGTGTCATTAATTGCTAGTTACCAGCATACTGTTTGTTGGATTACAATAATTGTAGCTGCAGGATTACAATTAGCTGAAAAAGATTGCGCCAGCAATTTTCCAGGACTCCTTATTTCAATAACTATGAAAGGAAAAATATCATTTACTCTATACGCTTCGGTTCCTTTTTTACCTCTTGTACATCTATAGATCGCTGTTCGCAAATATTCTATGATCTATAAATGTATTGCTTTTTTTTAAATAGATAATTCATAATTTCATATTATAGATAGCTTTTAAGATAATTCATAAGTAATAGATAATTTATAATTTCATATTATAGATAACTTTTAAGCTACTTAATTTTTATTGCTTGTCATTATCCTTTTGCTCGAATTTTGTTCTTTTAGGTATGTGCAGGAATCGGACAAACAAGAGTAAAATGCATATTTTGTTTAAAAAAAATCTTAAATCCTTAAATTAATAACATATTTAAAAAATAAGTGTTCCTTAGTATTTATTATTTTACTGACAAATAACAGTAAGATCTTATAATAATACCAGCTGGACAGCAATTTTACATCGCTATATTGTCAGTGTTCATGCCGTATCTTTTCAGGAAATTTGATCAAAAAAGTACTTTTGCGATAAAATTTTCTGAAAAATTAAAGCTGAATAAAACAATGCCAAATCTTCCATGATATAAAATAAGAATAATATATTTTCTGGAAGTTTTTTTCAGATTACTGATATTATTCATTGCTAATTCCTGATAACTGATCTAGTACTATGGTCTTTAGTTGAATTATTCGTGGGTTCATCAGTTCAGATGTTAGTGTTCATATGTGACCTGAAAAGCAAAAATATTAATCAAAATAATAAAAACAATAAGCTTATATTTAATAAAAAATATCAAAATATTTCTCAGGACTGCTGGAAAATGTTAACATTCACGTATTTTTTGTTATAAATTCATGCTCAGAAAAATGTAAAAAAAAAATTGTTTTCTCTAACATTAATTTTAAAGTTGTTCTAAATTGTTCATCAACGTTAATTTGCTTTTTCTTTACATGAAAAATTATTTTCCTTAATTTATTAGTTAAGAGAATGCGTATTGTATACTTTAAAAAAATATAATTATTGAAAAACACTTAAATTTAATATGTATAGAGTAATATTATTTTCTGAAAATTTAATCGATATTTTCAATGGTTTCTTAAATATTTATAACTGTAACATTTTGTTATTAATTTTTAATAAACGTTAGTTGAAAAAAATTTAAAATTTATTATATCATCTGAAAAATTTTCAAAACTTCCAAGAATTTTTATGTTTTACATTCCTAATATATATATATATATATATATACTGCTCAAAACAATTAAAGGATATTGCGGTTTTAGGTAGATCATGTGGCTGGGAAAAATTTTAGCTGATTGATACAGGGTCGACAGACGTAGTAGGTTATATGAGAATAAATTATACATGTTTGTGTACAAAAGGAAAAAAACACAATTTGTGCACATGAAAAAAAAAAAGAATTAGAAAAGGTGTTTTTTTCAAAGGAAATCATTTTCAGTAGGGGGTATGGTTTCCACTGACGAACAGCAACGTTGAACACTTTTGAGGCAAAGAGTCAATGAGGCTATTAATCACGAGTTGGGGTATTCTGTGCCACTCTTTCAGAAGAGCTCTTTCCAGTTCTTGGAGAGTTTGTGAGGATGGTTGGTGGCCAGCAACTCGTCTTTTTAGAGCGTTTCAAACGTGCTCTATTGGATTCATGTCTGGAGAACACGCTGGCAATTCCATTCGTACGATTCCTTTTTCGAAAAGGAAATTCTTCACCAGGTTAGCACGATGTGGCCTGCAGTTATCATCCATTAAAATGAAGTCATCGCCGATTGCTGCAGCATAGGTGTGAGGATCTCATTCCTAAATCGGCGACCAGTCAAAAGTCCCTCTTGAATGATATAGAGGTCTGCGCCCGTCAATGGAGATGCTACCATACACCTACACTCCCTCGCCGCCAAATCTGACACTTTAGTGCACGAACGCAGGATTATACCTGCTGCCAATGTCCCTCCAGATGAAAATACGTTAATTATCAGGATGAACAGAAAAACGGGATTCGTCAGAAAAAAGAACATTGCTCCATTCATTTCTCCTCCAGTTCACATGCTCTGTTGCCCACTCCCTGCGGTAGCAATGATGCATAATGTTAGTTTAACACATACCATCGGTCGGCGAGCATATAGACCTACACCATGGAGCTGGTTTTGGACAGTCTAAGTTGAAACTGTGGTGTCAGTAGCTGAGGGAAGGTGTTGTTGGAGAAGAGTAGCGTTCATATTTCGGTGTCTCCAAGCCGTTAACACTAAATAACGATCTTCATTGGGCGTTGTTGCCCGTCTAAGACCTTGCCCTGCATTTCCAGTATCTAAAAAACGGTTCCAGATCCTGGAAATCACACTTTGTGACACTCCAATGGCTTGCACTACTTCGGCTTGAGTTTAGCCTTCTTCTAACCTACCAACAACTCTCCAAGCTTCTGAATCAGTTAAATGATTCGCTGAGACATCGTACTCATCGAAACAAAGCAGTCACTGAATGCCGATCATCCTTGTCTTCATTGTCTTTTATTCAGTTGAAAGTCGAATTTCATTCACTGCCGCTGAAACGACGTTTTTGACGTCGAACTCAAAATTACCATGCTCCACAGTTTGAAAATCATAAAAATTTGCGTCTGTGATTCTTTTATTCCATTTTCGGCAAAAAAATTTAGCTTATGTCTTTATATTATATAAAAATTTACAATATCCTTTAATTGTTTTGAGCAATGTATATATATATTTATATATATATATATATATATATATATATATATATATATTACTAATCGTATAAAATTAAATAATTACTGATTTCATTAATAAATTTTTGGTTAATTAGATTATGATAAAATGCAAATAAATTTTCCATCTCTGTAATTATGAAAAATGCGCATAATTCTATAAGTTTAATGTAGCTAAAAATTAAAGTTATTAACATGTAATTTCAGGAAACTTTTTAAAATAATATTATGAATCTGTTTTATCTCTCTTTGTACTATAGTAAAGTTAATTAAAACATGAAATTTTTAAATATTTTATAAAATTTTTAAATTAATGTTAATGACCTAATAACTCAAATTGATAAGAAAATTAAATCTAACGATTAAAAGCTTCTTTGAAAGACAAAGCTTAATTTTTCTATTATAACTAAAATCTGGATTAAAATACTCATTCTTTTAAAAAATCGGGTAACCTTTTTTTTGGTTGTCTTTATACGATTATTTTGTGCTGACTAGGTGTAATCAGACAGGGATCTAAATCTTAAAGGTGACTACGAATAACTACAAATATTTACGCCCGCCATGGTATTCACTACGTGAAGCAGTGGTCTCGTTTAGTTTACTTACTCCTCACTTGGCGAACCACTGGAATTTTTGTCTAACCTTTTTGCTCATTCTGTGATGTCAGAGAAAATATGCGAACGGTTCCCATTTTCATCACTGTAGGGCACTTCTTAGCTATGACTCAGAAATCTGCCGATATTGGCGAGCCAGAGACGGTTTAAAGCAATGATTCTCAATTTTTGTTTTCACTCCCCACTTTTAACAGTTTCAACATTTGGAAGCACACAAAGACAGAGATAAGTTGAGAAGTTTCTTACTTAGACTTATGATCACTGTGTAAAATAGTTTACGATAATAATTCTGAATGTAAAATAAAATAATATAATATGTACTACAAAAACAACAGTACGTTTATTAAGAGATTAATTATAATGTAATAATAAGGACACTTTTAATGAGAAATTTGAGTTTGATATTTTTGATAATTTCCTTTTTATTTGGTTTTAAAAATGACGGCAATATTACTCTCATATCGTCTTCTACATTTAACAGTCTCGCTCTTTTTTTTTTTTTTGTTTTTATGTATTTTAACACTGAAAATCTGAATTCACACAAATAAGATGTAGAAAATTCTAGATACCCGTAACAATTGAAATTTTTTTACGTATATATTTCACTTAATGAAAGGTCACAGTCATCGAATATAAAAGCAGTTTTAACTGTAAAAAATATGGTACTTAACAATAAAAAGAAGTTTTCATTTATATGCATACATACATATTGGTGTGGATGATTCCCGGCTTGTAATTTAAGGTTAATGGATTTGGAATATTCCCTTAACACTAAGGGTCTCGTAATTTCTAACATGGTCAGGTGACGAAGTTGTACTTGAGCTGGCACCCTCCTTACCACATTTACGCCACACCAGTGGAAATACTTTGGACGTCATAGATTAACATGGACACGTCCACAACCCAAGGAGCTCAGCAACTCAGTGAGGGAGAATGTGGTCAATCTCCCAATCACTGCCAGCGGCAAATGATGCTTCACTTTGCTGATCTTAACAGGACTGTTACTGATCCATTGGAGCACAAATGGTTTGTAGGGAGCATCAGGGTTTGTGTAGTAGTACTTTTCATTGATTTAAACAAACTTGACTTGTAATAAAGAAAGCATTATAATTTTCACCATATATGTTTCAAAAATTTGGTGGCATATTTGAAAAATTAGGCAGCACAGAAAGTGCCATGGAACAATTGTTTGAAAGCACTGGTCTAAGGTAATAAATTCAGTTATTTTTCGCTTTGTGGTATCGTATAATTTTCTAGGATTTTGTTGAGCAATCTTTTTGTTGTATTCAACTAAAATTGCTGTATCTTGCCTTGCCATTAAAAATAAAAAAAATTTAAGTTTGTGATGGAACTTGAACTCGTGAAGTGAAGATGAAATCGCTAAGCGCTCAATTATCATTTTATCTCATGAATGCTAAAATTTATTTTAAACAAAACACCAAATTAAAGAAACGTTTCACGTATTAATCACACAGTGAATAATAGTTTTTTCCATTTCTAAAACTTATTATAATAATTTAGTATTAAACGAAGATTTAAAATGTAACATATAATCAAACTAATTAGACAATAAAATTTGTAAATAATAATTTTGAAACGATTTGAAAGAACCAAATTATTTTTGGAATAACAAATCACCCTTTCTTTTTCCTCTTATCAAATTTCATAAAAATCCTACGAAATTTAGATTTAAGGTCAGTGGAATCAATAGTTCTGGTATTCATTTGGAAACATTTTTAAGAATGCTACATACATATCAACAAAATTGGGGGGAAAAATAGTGACGTAACCTCTGAGAGAAATTGCAAGGCCTTTTGGACGACTGTCATGTTATGTCACAAAAGATGTTTTTCACAGTTAGAGAGCCGTATCCTCACACCACCAGCATGGAAAACTCCCAAACACTCATCTCATTGTTGCAGAAATCACAAATGTAGTTGTCACTTTTCTTTGCTCAATAGCGTTTGGAGTCGAATGTAGGAATCGAACCCTGAAGGGTGTGATCTTGCCAAAAAGCTATGATTCGCATTAAACAAAGATATTTAAAATATTTTATTATATAAATATGTTTGAACAATAAGAAGTGATTAAAAATACCATGAAATGTTACAATTCTGAAAGCTTACAGAAAAGTAAAAACAAGTATTTTTCTTTGGCAACAAAATGTAGAACAAAGCAAAATAAAATTAGTTACCAAAATTATTACTTTTAGAAATCCAGCAACTCAGTGCTTATAAAATATAAATATCGAACAATATGCCTAAAAACTATGTCTGACTTATTATATTGAGTTGTTCCAAAAATTATTCCTTTTTATTTGAAAATGAAAAACGTATAGCGAATAAATATTTTATTGAATTGTATACTTTCAATTCTAGTCCAATACCTTTTACCATCTTTTCTAGTCATAGCATGATTTCGTACTCATAAAACGATTGGTTTTCACTAATAAAAAACGGATTCAGGTGGGAAAACGAAATGATTTTCCGAACGACCCAATACATATGACCAAAAATCACCGGACACCACTTCATTTAAGTAGACCATTCCACTGATGAGTTAAACCAATCCCATTTTGGGTTATTGAGCTTAACTCATTAGTTTCAATTGACAGAATTATTGATTTTTGGTGTGTACAAAGACATCTCAGACAATAGTATTATTCCGACCACAGACTAATAACTAATATGACTTCCAACTCCCAATCGGAAAACGACTCTATTTTCGAATTCCGGAGGCGCGAAATTTTGTCATTATGCGAAGACAGCGCCACTAAGCGGAGAACTGTAAGTACTAAGCCAGAATTCATGATTACGTTTTTCACTTAAAAGCAAAGTTCATTTCGTTCAATAAAATGTTTCTTTTTTTCTTAATTTTATAATTCATGTTAATTTGAAAAGAACTTTTATACAAGATGCAAATGCATAATCATTTTAGACTGAAAATAATTTGTAAATTCTCGAGAGTTACATTTATGTGGAATATTTAAATAGATGATCTTTAAATTTCTATGAAAAGCAAAAAAAAAAAAAAAAAAAAAAAAAAAAAAAAAAAATTGTTACCGAATGAAAACTAATTTCTTATTAAAAATATCTCCTTTTTCATTCAAAATGTGACCTTATTTCCTTATTTTAGAAATTGTAATACAAAACTTATAACACATTTTACAATTTAAAATATAATTCAATTTTATTATTTAACAGAAATTTAAATCTAATAATGAAAATTAACTATAAGCAAAAAATAAATAGCAATGTAATCCAATTAAAATTTAGGTTAACAAAGTTCTGCACCATTTGGTTTTATTTACACAAATCATACACATAAAATGAATAAAATAAATTTACAAAAGCATATACACAATATAACATAATTAGGATAAGAAACAAGTATTATTTACAAAACAAATTTACCGAAGAAGAATAAGAAACAAGCATTTTTGTTAACCAAGTAAATTATATATATGTTGTTGTTGTTCTTGTCGTGTGACAGCCAGGCTGGCAATATGGGGTGCGCTGCTCCACTTTTCCAACTGAACCATATTTGGTGTGAAGTCCGACTTCCTCAGTACACACATGCCACAGGTACCCGTTTATAGGGTAGGCAACCATTCACACACAAAGAAAGCACAAAGACAAGAAAGAGAGAGAGAAAGTACATCCATGCCCGAGCCAGGATTCGAACCTAGGTCCCACCCATCTATAGTCAGGTATGCTAACTACTAGACAGGTTGGGCGGCAATTATATATATAGATATATATATTGATTTTTAAATAATTGAAATCAAAACAAGTATATTTTAGAGTTACTGCACACTTTATACATACCAGATAAAAACTGAAATATTATGTACATATTGCATTTAAAATAATTTTGATCTATAATAATTTTAATTTAATTTAATCATAATACGTAGGAGCTTCATCAATGTGCTTTTTACTTAAACTCGTTTCATTTAATGAGCTATTGAATATCATGCATATGGGAAAAGTAAAAATGACATTAACAACGTGTGGATAGATATTTAACAAATTATTACAATCGAAGCTTTCTGAATATTCTTAAATATTTTTTTTTATATACATTAATTGCATATCAAATCCTTATAATAAACAATTCGCGAAGAAAGTGGTCGTATTCTATCCCAAAATTTATATTTATGATGTATTAAATGAAAATTGCTACTATGAAAAGTGCTTCCATTTTGAAAAGTGCTTCCATTTTTTTTTTTTTTTGCTTTTTCTCTATTAAATAAAGTTCTAGTTGAGCAACCTGGAATGCAGCAACTTTTATATGTATTTTAATTATATAAGAACTAAAATTTTTATCTTAATTTCCAGAAAAATTCGACGTCGCATGTTCGAAACAACGAAATTTCTTCCGAAAACGTTCTAATCATTTCACAAGTAAATATATAGTCAGAGGGAATGTCGTATTGTTACATTTTAGCCCTCTCAATTTTTCAAAAAATTCGTGGCTTTTTTTTTTCTCCCGTTCTATGGGAGTTAGAAGTTTTAATTATTATTGGTCTGTGATTCCGACTCTATGCCAAGAATTTTGAATCTCTTCTGCATAAACTTCCAACGCACAGGTCCGAGGTTCTATCCTCATGTTGGTCAAGATCGATTCAGCCTTTCTTCAGTGGGTCGATAAAACTGAGTACTAAGTATGCTTGGGAATTAAACACTGGGGGTTTCGTATTAGGCTGATCTTCTAATCGGGACATATGATTCGCACCCCAGAGCTCTCGATCACGAAAACAGATACGGGCACTGTAGGCCTTTGCCCACCGATGGACTGTCTTGCCATAGAGTTTAATCCAGTTTTATTCTTCTTCATAAACATTAGAATCCTTCTGTTCATACAGCACGCTCCTTTAGATCTTGATTTGACAGTAGTCATGAGGAAGAGTTTGCATAGCTGCTCAAAGCAAGGCTTGATCCCCTTAGAACATCTTTGGGAGGAATTGGAGCATAAGTTGTGAGATAGAATCACTCTACCAAACGTTGAAAGGACTGCTTTAGTTTTCCCCTTCAGCTCAGCAGTTCCTGCGTTTGATTCCCATGGGATTTGATATTTGTAGTAATTCGGAATTCATCATCTAATTGGTTCTCTAAAGTAAAAAATGACAGTTGAGTCACAGACAAGCAAATCGAAACCAATCAAGCCACTCGTCCAGATGTGAATTGAATGTGAATCAATGAGAATCTTTAATTATTTCCGGAGGAATAAAGCAAATTCTACCAACACTTTACCTGAACTTAGCAAATAAAAAATCACGAAGAGTAAGCACCAATATAAAATAGAAAGAATTGACTGTCTGGAAGAGGACTTGAAAACTATCACAGTTATAGAATATATATCATTATATATCACAGAAATACCTCAACCTGGAACAGGAATTTAGAATTCAGAGGATAGTCAGAGCTTACTTGGGCCCAATGAAAGAGAATGAGTACATCTTGAGCAAAACTTTTTTATTGAGTTCCAGCCTCAATAGCAGAACTAATACACAGTTTGAATTGAATCTTTTGCATCATACAGTACTCTTGCTTTTACGAACCTTTCTTTTACGAACACTCAAAAGTTCATGAAGTAGAAGCTGATCCCCGAAGAGAAACCCACAGACGCAATGATAATTTCAATTCCTATTTACGAACTAAGATTTTTAAAAATATCTTTTTTTGCCAACTCAGTTTTATGTCTTTTTCACCTGCGTTTATTTATTTTTTAAATTTTTTTTAAAACATTTTTTTCTTTATTTTATTATTAAAAAACTTTGAATGACGTTTTCATTGAAGAGTTGTAAGCCCTTTGAATTAGGAATAAACAACTGCACTGCTGATGTTGTAATCCGGTATTATTTTAAGCAATTCATATGGAATTTCTCCCACCTAATCTAAATCCCGTTTAGAGCCAATGCATCAGTCCAAACACAAATATCGTGAGATACTTTTGTACAAGGAGTGTGATCATAACTTGGAATCACCTAATGAAATTGTCGTTTTTGGTGCAATCTATGTGTGAAGTGATGTTGCAGAAAAAAAAAAAAAATGATATCTAGGTCAGTTTGACATGCTGACTGAAGAAAGCCAGCAACATATGCTTGACTTGAGTGAAAATCTGATAATAATTCATAGTTTTTGATGAAGAAATCCTCTGGCACCCGAAATTTCATCTCAGGTTTTTTTCGATGTGTAAGAAGTATTGGATGATTAAATGAAAGAGGACTTTCAGTTATCAAATGATGCGATGCTGTGACGACTGAAAATCAAGCAGATCAATGGCTAACAAGACTGAGATAGTTTTTGAAGAAGAGAAAAACTTCGAAAGCAAACTCCGATTTTATAAATGCAGTTTTGATACAGAAAAACAATAAACAATTACTGATTTTTTGTCAGTAAAATAAAATAATAATTGTTTTTAAGTGGGAATTTTATTTTGCATGCGTTTCTAATATTATATATGATAAATACACTACTGGCCATTAAAATTGCTACACCAGAAAAAAATGCAGATAACAAAATGATATTTATTGGACAAATATATTATACTAGAAATAACAAGTGATTAAATTTACAAAAAATTTGGCTGGATAGATCCTGAGAAATCAGTACCCAGAACAACCACCTCTAGCAGTAATAACAGCAGTTATACGCCTGGGCATTGAGTCAAACAGAGATTGGATTGCATGTACAGGTACACATGCCCATGCAGCTTCAACACGATGCCACAGTTCATCAACCGTAGTGACTGGCATTTGGTGACGAGCCAGTCGCTTGGCAACCATTGACCAGACGTTTTCTATTGGCGAAAGATCTGGAGAACGGGATGGCCAGGGCAACAGCCGAACATGTTCCGTATCAAGGAAGGTCCGTACAATACCGGTAACATGCGGTCGGGCATTATCCTGCTGAAACGTAGGGTTTCGAAGGTCTAGAATAAAGGGTAGAGCCACGGGTCGTAACACACCAGAA
>JAPDSC010157702.1:0-22872 GCA_026290005.1 Latrodectus geometricus | reverse complement strand
TATATATATATATATATATATATATATATATATATATATATATTTACTAAATGCTATGAATTATATATACAGTAAATATTGAATAATTTATATAATTTTGCCATTGTTTTGCCCTCGTGGCGATATTAACGATTGAATTTAATTCCACTTCCTTTTTCAAACTCACTTTAAAATGTGAGTTTGAAAAAAAAAAGTAAAAACTTTAATATAAACAAAGATTTTTGTACATGTAGAAATCTGAAGTGAAATGAGTGAAAAAGAAAAGAAAAAATTTTACGAGATAATTACTACCAATTGCTTTGCAGTAAGCTGTAGAATATAAAAGACAAAAAATAATGTAATTTACATAATTTATAAGCATAAAAAAGAATCCAAAGAAATATAAAATAAAGCACAAAGTAATATTTACCTATCCTTTCGCATATAGTTAGCAAATGAGTTAAAAGTATAACAAAAGTATAATATTTTGTATACATCATATATATCGTCTTCATCAATTAAACATTTTCTAAAACAAATATTTGAAATAGATTCCAAAAATTACTTTACAATCAGATGTGTGAATTGGGATATATAAATAGGCATGTGCAACACAAACAAATAAGAAAATTTTTACAAATAGTGCTCAACTCCCTTCCTGTTTCGCACTATTTGAAGATTTTCAAACTTATGAATTATGAAAAATAATTCACATGATAAAATTAGAATATTTGTATGCCGTGGTGTCCTGGTTGGTTAGGGCGTCGTTCTCGTTACCAAAAGGTGGTGAGTTCAAATCCCAGCTTAGCCGAACATCCTTTGTGTTCACTAATGGCGACTGGGGTACTTTAAATCCGTCGGGTAGCAATGTCCTCCATGTTCTCATAACAGATTAATACCTCTGGGTGTGGTTGGAGCCAGGCTTTGGGTCTTCACTTATTTCAATCTCTAAATTGGAAGATTCAGGTGGTACTGCCATCTATGAGCTTAAAGTCGTACTTCCACCTTCGAATGGGGGTGCTCAATTAAAAAAAACGAAAAACGCTCCCTGTCTGACTTCATTCGTCTAGTCTCTGTGACGGGCGGGCTTGGCGTCCCCAAGTGTCATTAACAACAACAGAATCTTTGCAAGGTACAAAATGAAATGAAAATTTTATTTGATTAACATAATAGATAAAATATATAATTGAATAATTTGTCGATATATACAGTCTCAGCAAGGAGTGCTACTCCCACTTTGTCACATAAGTATGGTTTCTCTGCATTTGCTCAAGAAAATTGCTAAAACTTAAGTCCCTACATACATAATGACTACAAATATGAAATATATATTATAAATAATAAGGTTATATATAAATATATATATATATATATATATATATATATATATATTATATATATATATAAGTAAAATGAAAATGTCAAACAAATTTAGCCACACACGCACCTAAAATAATCTCTAAATATCTGATAAATGTATGATTAGTTCCAGATGATGTTAACCACCAAGCATTTATAATTATGATGTTATTGGATGTTAAGTCCCTCTTACATAGTCTGATGCAAATCAGAAAAAATAATCCGATGAAATTGGATGATCATAGAATATTTTACAAGTAGAGTGTATTTTTTGCCACCCTCAAAGATATAGACTTAAAGTTATCACTTGTGCGTTACCCAGATAGTGAAGTCAGGGAGCTATTGTCACATTTGATTTCCAGTCGTAAGCCAAGGGCTATCCCGTGTAACAATGGTGCCTTGGTGGAATATTCCATATTAAATTGAATTTAGATATTCGTTTTAATATAGTTTATGAAAAATAAGAGAAAAACAATTGGTCAATTGATTATCATTGCTTTCTTTCCCAGGTTGTTGGAGACATTGGTTAACCTACGTTTTATATGATAGGATCCTTTGGAATTGAACTTCGTGGGTATGAGAGGTCTTCCTCAGTTTGTACAAATTCATGTAATAGTTTCATCATTTGTAGAGGACCAGCTGCAAAGATGTTGTCATCAAAAATCACTGCGGCTGTCATTTAAACTAGGAATTTAATAAATAACATACTTTAATACTTTTATTTCTTATTGTTTTCGTTATTTGTATTATAATTATTTTTCATTTTACTTTATATATAAAATTGTTTCGTTTATACAAATTATTTATTCATAAAATGTACTTTAAGAAATAATTTGTTGACTTTCCTTAAATGAGGATAAACGAACTATCCAAATATTGTAACGTAAATACCAAACATCTAATAATCTAAACTATACATTTAACATTTTTTTATTTTTTATATAAAATAATTTTCTCTTCCAATAATTTGGATAATTCAATGTACTCATAATTATCCATTTCAGACATGTGCTGTCCTATGAAATTAAAATCATTTGGAACATAAATAATCTGTATATTTCTATTATAATTAAGAAAATGTATTTCATTAAGTCTTGCTTTAATTCTCATTTTCCCCTGAGTGAAATTAGATTCTATCAGATGGATGATAATGTATCCATTAATACAGTAATAGAAAGAAAATGATCATTACAGTCATATCATAGTCATTACTCCACCTTCTTACAGAAATTTGCCACTTATTGAAAATGCGTAATACATAATTAAGGGAAGGTGCAGAGTTTGAATAACCTTCAAGCACTTCTATTTATGAGAAAATTAAAAAGCAGGAGGAAAATCTTCGCCAGCTGCAAAAGCTTATCTTTAATTATTATGGTTTTCAGATATTTCCTTTTCACCGCAAGGAACACCCCCATTTTTCTAAAAATGAAGGTAATAACATTAGAAAAAAGATAACCGAAATCTTACGAGAACTATTTTAATTCTGACTTACTTCAAAGAAAAAACCTTAATATTCAACAGAAATATGCTTTACCTGGAAGAATAAGTCGATATTTTATTGAACTCTAATTCTCAAGCATACTTTATATAATTTTCCTAGACCCATTTTCCTTTCTTATTTTTAGCTATATGCTTATCTCTTTCTTTGCCTTTTCTTTTCTAATTTTCTAGTATATGCTTATTCTTTATCTTTTTATTTTATTTTTAAAGATTTTTTTTGAAGTATTATTTTATAAAGAGAAGAACGTACTAGTTTTAAAACTTTCATCAAAACAAAATAAATATAACGTTGGTGGATATAAGGAAATGAAATGATAAAAAAGGAGAATGAAAAAAAAATTAACATCAGTTGGAGAGGTTGGGACTCTATATATCGATCTGTGGCTGTTTTATCCATCTTAATAATGATCCGAATAAAGATATACGTATTTTACTCAGCAAAGAATATAAAGAGAGAGAGAATAGCGTGAAAAATATAACAAGAAAAATCTATATTTTGCAAATAATCTGTTTTCAGCTTACATTAAATCCAGTAATTATATTATACTATACAAAAATAAAAACTAAACTCTTTATATATTTAATTATTATTATGTTAAAAGCTTCTCAAATTTATAAAAAAGAATGTTTTATAAGTTTTTCTTTCTATTCGTATTTAATTACCCTTATTAATTAATAAAATGTTATATATTTCTCAATAAGATTTAATAAATGTTAAAATAATGAGGCCTTTATATGAATTTCTGTTACAAATGGAAATAATTTGACTAGTTATCTTGTTTCTAAATCCATAGATTTTTTACAAATTAAGGATATTAGGGTTAATATGATATTTTTATTGATACTGAAAATTATGAACGGAGATCATTGTAATCAGATATATTTAGTAATATTGTGTAGTGTATAGCTATTGTATATACTATATATAAAATAATAGTAAGTATGTCAGCGTACAATGCACATTTTATATTATTTATGTTTTTTATTGTATAAGCTCATAAAATTTACAAAACTAAAATTAAAATGGTATATATTTTAAATATATGTTATAAAACATTCAACAATACGTATATTCATATTTATTGAAACCTGCTATTTTTATATAAATATTCATGGTTCGAAAAGAAGTGGCTATTAATTGTATACGCTATGCTAAGTAACGCATCCAACGATTTCAGCATGATTCATTATAATTGTAAAATTTGAATAGGAATTTATAAATATTCAAAAAAAATTAGGCATGATTTGTGTCATTTTATTTTAACTTTGATGCTTATTTATAAGATTTCTGTCAGACGTAGTTTATGTCGTATGAAAACAATGGATTAAATTATTTTTACGACAACATAAAAAAATGTGAACTTATTGAATTATTACGAAAATTGTAGCACTAGACATGATGCATTTAAACCAAATTTTCTATCAAGAATAGTTTTCGGATATTCAACAAATAGATTTGCTACCTGAATGAAAGGTGTCTATATTTTATTGAAATCTAAAGCATGTACATATTTTAAGTAATTTTCCATTCTCTTATTTTTTTTCTTATATCACGCTATGCGCCACTGAATTCTTCTTTTTTCCTTTTTCTTCCTTTTCTTTGAAAATTTTCTCTTTTCCTTAAGAAACTCTTTGATTTAAGTGTAATTATATATTTAAAATTCTCTGAACATTGTTTAGTAAGAAAATAATTAATTAGAGCATTTGTATGAAGAACATAAAAATTCTGAGAAAAAGAAATTAAATAAAAATATATTCAGCATTTGCAGAATTAGGTGTCTTGTGTATTGATTCTTTACCATCCTATTTGTCTTCACTATCTCCAAAAATTAGAGATACATTTCTTTAAACAAACAATGAATAGAAGGAATGTGTTGAGTTCAAGTGAAATGAATTAATGAAAAAGCATACGTCTTGTTTAAATTGTGTATATAATCAAATGTAAAATAAATAGTGAAAAATAATATAAAAAAATTTTTCACAAATTTTTGAATTTTAAAAATAAATTTAATATTTTTAAAACAAATTTTAAAAATAATGTTTTTTTCTCAAACAAATAATAATATTACAGTAACCTTTTCATAATAAAATATTTTTTTTAAGAATTATCAATATATAAATATATTGCCGAGTCAATAAATATTTTATGGAATACATATTTTTTAAAATATTACAGTTTATATAATTATATTAGTAAATGTATATTGAATACTATATTACATTCATACGCTTTGTTGGTAATATTTATCACAGTTGTAATCAACATTCTAAAAAGCTAGAAAAGGATAATAGATTAATATACAGAACATAATACAGTGCATATGAAAATGATCATTGTTTGTGAAAAGAAAACCTTACTATAAAGACAGTAAATAGATTTCAGAATATTTTTATCATGACTAAGAAAATAAATGCAATGTCAACAATGACCTTCCTCTACTTAATATATTTGGATCTGCACAGAATGATTGCATTTTATTAATATGTTTTCTACTGGCCCATTGATGAGCAATGTCAAAATTTAACCCTAAGCCTTCTAACTATCCATATTTTATTTTACAAATTACCCTTTTGTCCTTTTACATTCAGTGCTCATAATTGTAGAAAATTATGAGCTGTAAATATTTATTTTTATTTAAATAATTAATAAGTACAGATAACTAAATATTTTTATTTTTTATACGAAATTAAAATCTTCTTCAATTTGCTAGTTATTATTTGCATTTTATTGTTTCTGTTATTGAAAATAAAGTATAAATTTGGAAGTCCTAAGACTTAAAATGGAATATATTTCACATATCATTAAAACATTTGCATAATCATCTCATATAATAATAGCTAATTGATAATAAATGTCTCTATATTAAGAAATAATATGAAGTATACTAAATTTTTCCGATTCCTAATTTGTCAATCTAAAATAAAGAGTTACAGTTGAAATGAAAATTTTATTTTTTTTAAACATAAATATTATTTTTAATAAGAAACTGGACAAATTATTTTAAATTAAATATGTTATTAGTAAATTTGTTTTATTTATGTAATTATAGCGTAATATTTATAATAATTTTATATTAATTTAAATTTAAGGTCGTTTTACACACAGTTTCTATACTCATTAAAACCTTTTAATATCTTATAAGTCAAATGTATTACTTAATTTTAAATATGAAACATGCAAAATAATATCATGTTTAGTTTGTCTATTAAAATTTAACATCGATTTCAATCTTATAAAATTTCAATAAATAAAGTGTTATTAATTCTTCATATTTTTCCAAAATATTTGTTCAATTAAATTAAAAATACAATGTTAGAATGATGAAAAAATAATCATTGACTATTTGATATATAAAAAAACTTATATACTTCTCTTTAAGTAAATCAATTAAAATGAAAGAATAAATTGTGAATGAAAATTTGTTTATTTAAAAGAAATTTCTCTGAAGTATTTTTTAAATAAAATCTTGAGTTATTTATTTCAACATCATTTATTTTCTCCAGTTAATTTTTATTAGATATGAGAAAGTTTTACTCATAATTAAATGTTTTACTGAAATAATTTCGTACTTTGTCTTTTATTTTTGTTTTTGTTGTTGCTTGACCTTTTTTTTTTTTACAAAATTCATAAAACTTCTACTGATTCTACTCAAAATATTCTACTCCATCTAACTGTTCTACTCATCTATCTTACTATAATTTTTATAAACGAAAAACAACTTTGTCTAGTATCTTATATATAGATTGAATATTTTAACAACTTGAAACTGTTGTCAATGTTCTTTAATATTATAAATGTTGTTCTTTTTTAAAAGCAAGAGATGCATTTCTGCGTAGATATCTGTGAATTATAATGCTATATATATATAGTTCCGAAGTAACTAAATATCCAAATCACCTCTGACACAATATCCCATTGATGATTTTGCCTTTAGTACACTCTTCAGCATTTATGTTCTAAATTCTCAACTATAATTTTCCCCGTTTTAAATAACTTGAAGAATAAATGTTGTAAGACAAAGTTAAAATGTTTGATCCAGATTCTTGTTGATAATCATCGGTGATTATGTCTTAAATGCTGCACGATTATTAATTATTACATCTTAGATGATTTACACCAGTCTTCAGTTGTTATGCCATCAGCTATGCTGTGTCAAGTTTTATTAAACACATGTTTGATTTAGATAACATTATTAATTGCGACAATTTTTAGAAGTAAAATTTCAATAATGAAGTATTAATTTTTAGAAAATAATTGTAATATTCGTAGCGATATATCATAAGCATTTGTGATGAAAAGAAAAACAACAAAAATTACTAGACACGTTTTATTCATTATGTTATTTTATCATTATGTATGTTACATTATGTTATTTATTCATTATGTATTTTTATTTATGCATATTTATCGTTTCAAATGTATAAAGTGAATTTCTTGTCTAAAACATCATAAAGAGTGTATGTTTTCAAAAATAAACTATAAATTTAAAGAGTGTTATATATTAAATTATATTTAAAAATTATCTGATTAGTTTCTTCAATAAATCAAAATTAATTTATTCTGACAATATCAGTAATCATATCTTGAATAATGAATGTCTAAATTTATTGTTGTTTTACAGTAAATAAATATTCTTTGAACTCAAAATAAAAGTTTGGAATTCGTAAGTAAATTTGTTTACATATTTAACCCTCCTCAAATATACATTTTCTTTTTATCTCCAATATTAATATAATTAATGAAAATACATTTCATTATAGAGATTAATTTAGAAAATGAAATAATTAAGCTATGAATGTGATTTTATTAATTAAATATCAAACTAATTAAATAGTTTTATTAGTTTAAGAATATTACAATGAAAAGAATTATTGTTTGGTTGTTTACGCATTTTAAAATTAAAATCCTTTTTACCTGTTTTCTCCTTTTTAAGATAAAATTATTTATTATATAATCTCTGATAATTGAATAATGGAGGGATTAATCTGTTAGTTATTGAAAATAATTAATGACGAACTTCTGTTCGAATTCGAAAATGAGAATTCAACGCATTCTCCCATGAATCAGATATTTAACACAAAATGAATTGATTAAGCATTGTAATAAATGAGACAGCTATATTTAAATTTATATGATGCACATTTAATTTATATGTGAAAAATAAATGTATTATTTCCGATTTCTTTCCGTTTCTAATGCAAAATCAATAACATAAATTAAATAAATGGTAATACAGTGTCTTCCATGTAATATTTAGTTTACTAAAATTATTTTTTGTTATAAATTTATTGGGTGCGAATAACATTGAATTTATTTAACTTTCTAAATATTTACTTCTAAATAATCTATGGTAAAATACTCATATGTTAAAAAAAGCTCAGTAAAATTATTTTATAAATTAAAATATCAATTTTTTTTTTATTTCTACAATCCTATTCCGAAAGGGAGAATAAAGCAATTTTTAAATACTTCAGTAATACTTCATTTCAAAAATACATACTTTTATTACTATTTCATCCGGCTTCATAAAAATTAATTAAATCCTTTCTATTCCTGTCATGGCTTACAAGTCATATTTAAATTAAAGGTGATCCAGTATTGAAAACAATTATTAAAGGATTTCTTATACAACATCTCCTAACAGCGATAAATTTAAAAATATGTTTCAATTTCAAAATAATGAATACATATTTGAGGTAGTTTAAATTTACAGATTTCTATTTCTTAATATAGAGATTATAGTAATATTTATTATTTTTAATGATTTAATTCTGTAAAAGTGTTTATTGTATAAGCACATTGTCACACTTATTTTTGTGGCAAAATAATTCACTCATCATCTCGAAATTACGGAAATGATGCCTTTCGTTTACTGCCATAAGTTAAATATCAGGATTACCGTATATCTCCCTCGTGATCAAGTTATGAAATTTCAAACAATGGCAGAGATTATGTTTTGATTTTTCGGTATTTATGAGCATTAAAAATACTTGTAATTATATTGAATGATCAAATTATACATAATTGATAAAATTAGAATCAATGTGCAGATTATTTTAAAAAAAATATTTATTATCATATGTGCATTATATTTAGATATGGAATTTTCCACCATGAGTAAGCATGGTAGAAAATATTTTATTAAAAAAATGATAATATTTTATTAAAAAATAAACTATTTAAATTTAACAAATTAACTTACAATAAACAACAATGAAAATAAATTACTTATATGTTTTGATTGTTTTTTACTGTAAGTAATGTAATTTTATGGAAGGTGATTTACTTAATACGGTCATTTTTTAATTGAGTGAACAAAATTTTGTCAGAATTTTATTAAAAAAAAGCGCACATTAAAAAAAATTTTTTTTTTATTATTTTTTTATTATTATTTTGTATCTAAATTATATTAAATAACTAAATATATCTGTTTTTATTTGACAGTTTTTTCAAAAAAGTTTTTTTAAGCATATAAGTAAATAAAATTCAGAGCAATTTTTTCACCTTCTTTCAGTGCCTTAAATGTTTAAAAAGCTATGCAAATATGCCATATCATTTATTACTTTACTAAACTAATTAATACTTTCAATTTTACGTTTGTTTATTTTTCTATTTTTTTAATCAGAACTTAGATTTTTAAATTTTATATAACAGATTAAATCATTATTACGTCTTTAAAGCTTCTTAAATTATTTGTCTTTTCAAACCAAATTGAATTTAAAAGTTTTCATACATAAATTTCGATGTTTTTACTCAGATTATTTTGAAAAATTTATTTGTGTGTCAAGGGAATAAATTTTATCTATTTTTATCACCATAAAACCATTTTTGAGACCCAACATAAAATATTATTATTTCTGTTATGTAAATTGATAAACAATTTTACAATGAACACTTTTGAATAATTTTACTTTAGGGCTAACAGACATTTTAATAATTAAGTGTAGTTAAACTTTACATTACTTTTTCTTTTTAACAAAGTTTAAAATAATGATTTTTTTATATTATTCAAATATTTAAATAAAAATTGAAATTCCTTTTGTGGTATATATGACATAATTCTCACTAAAATATTTTTTAAAATATTTCAATACATACCGTCTTTCTGAAACAATTTTTTTTAATCAATGTAAAATATAATTATATTTTTAAGCATATAAATATATTATATTTCTTTTTTTAATCTTTTTATTTATCAAATTATAAATGATTATTTATTAACGCGTATATTTTTGATATTATTAGAAACTTGCATTGCTATCAATATTTTTTATGAAATTTTAATATTTACACTCCAATTGTTACTTGAAATTAGGTTACTATAAGCAATTAAGTGACAACAAAATTTTATATAATCATTAATACAGTGTATTTTCACTTTAATAATTCAATGTTAAGTATGTATGCATTATAATTAAACTTTGTATTAATTTACAACAGCAGAATTCTAAATTGTTTTATAAGTAGTGCTATAATGGTTGACAATATAGAATGAGATTTGTTTTTTCTTTCTTGACACATCTGACTTCAAAAAGCTTCTCTGTAAATAACCCTATCAACAAATAATCTGTAGATAGATGTATAAATGTTTTACAAGTCTCTATGCTTTATACTGGCCTCTTCACGACATTTAATTTATAATATTTATTGATGATGTGTGTTTTGTAATGCAGTATGCACATAATTTAAAAAGAAATATTTATACCTAGAACATAATAAAATAATTTTCTTCATTAATTAAATTCATGAACTATCTAATGAATCTTAACTTTGTTCAAATCTGAAATATTCTTGGGAATATGATTAGTTACATAATTGACAGATAAAAATGCCTTATAAGTGTACTACATTTCCTTATGCATTTTTACAGAAGATAAATTTTTCCATCAGATATGTCTCGCAATATCGTGATGAACAAAGACAACAATAATTATTAAAATGTATTATTGTACAAAATACCAACACCAAATCCTAATTTTTTAAAATTAGTTTACAGATGTATAAGGACATTATACATTTTGATAGCTGTTATAGCAAATCTGGTTAATAGAAACGTTTGTCTGATTTTGCACAATATATCGAATAAGGAAAGCATACTTTACCCTCGTTCTCACTTTATATATTTCATGAAAATATATTATAAATACATTAGATTCAAGGAAAGAAAATGTAGCTGATGTGCATGCAAAATATTTCAATATGCCCTCTGATTTGATTTTAAAATATCTTATTCTGAAATCAAAATGACAATAGTAAAATTCTTTTGCAAACATTTCTTTTCAACAATTTTGATGATCAAAAATATTCCACTATAAACTGTCAATTTTAACAAATGAATAAAAAATATGTCATTGTATTGTTCAAACCAACAAAGGCCATTTTCATGAAATCTCATGGATTTTTCACCTTTTGATCGCATTATAGGTCTACGAAGCTAGTTGTTTTCGTATCAATATTTTACAAATAAATTATCACATGTTATGATAAAATGAAATTTGATCAGATAAAATGATATTTGCAATTTGGCAAGTAAAGGATAAATCTTTAGATCATGTTGGAAACAATATATAAGTTGTGTGTCTGCAGTAATAATCACATCAAGATATTAATGGAATCAAAATATACATCAAATTAATCTTCATTTAGAATCATAATCAGTTCTGAAATATCTAGCATCAACTAGTGTCTACAAATTTTTCAATCAAACGGAGAACTCATATATTGATAAACAAAAGGCTTATAGTATACCACTAATGTAAACAGACTTTGCATGAGCTTTTCATTTAACCACAAGCAAATACAGATGGGATCGAATATATTATTGCTATCATTCGCTCCGAATGAAAATGCCAGATCTGGTACTTTTAGATTCAGCACTTATTTTAGTCTCCATAGAATCTTTTGGATGATCTTTAATTCAAATGTAAGTTTTAAAAATTATCCAAAAATTATTTACTTATAGAGAGTAGAAGCATATTAATACTTACGTGACCCAAACATAGATAATGCAATCACTTCCGTGAAGGAACTATAGTCTTTTTCCTCTCAAAACATTAAATTATCTTAAAAATAATCATTTTCAAAGAAATGTTTGAAAATATATTCATAAAATTACTGATGAAATATAACTTTAAGAAATATATTTTTTTAAGAATTCAAAGATAAAAAAATTGATATAACATGTTCATACAAAATAATGAATACGTGTTGCATATGGTTCTAAGAAATTCGACATTAATTCTTCATCACTTTAATACACTTAAATCTTGTAAGAAATATTCCCCCTTCTTGATAAATTCAAACTAGTTAATATTAAATTGCATTTACAATTATCTAATTTAATGTTACACCGTAGGAAATATTTGCTTCAAAATGAAAAGATAATCCCAGCAATAAAAATCTCCACAATAATTCTAAATGTAAATTTATATTAAATATAAAATTTTAATTATATTTATGAGGTTAAAGCCTTATCTAAAATAATATAATCAACAATTTTAGTACTCTAGGTAAGATAAACTTCCATATTGAAAATTTAAATTATACGTAGTTGCCATTTTTTTTTAAATTTTATATATTAAAGATAAAATATATATATAAATTTAAAAACAAGAATTGCATTATTTTAATAATGCCAATAGACGATTGATTATCTTAGACTAATTCTCAAAGAATTGCTTGATACAAATTAACTTAATTTGTATACACATATATGAAATATTTTTTTTTCAAAATATTAGAGTTTTGCTAACTAAACAATATGCTAATGATGTCTGGTGAATTATATTAACTATAATATTAGAAATGAATTCAAAAGAAATTAATTTGAATACATATCTTTTTTACATAATTAATCAAGTATATGTTTACATTTCATTTGCCGATAATTTGTTGATAAAAATACATTGATACAAAGAAAACAAAATATTTTGATTCAAATGTTATGCTATTTTTATCAATTACGTATCAACTTGAAGTAAATCAAATGTTGAACAATTCATGCATATATTGCTTATTTTTTTATAAAAATTCAATTAAGTTATCAAAAGATTTTCATTAGAGAAAATTAAATCCAAATAAAGAAAACTTTATTTTACATTCATCAGCAAAACTTGAAACTTATTAAAATAAACACTGAAATATTTACTTTCCTAATTTGTTGGAGGAAATGCCTTTAAGTTTGCATAAATATTTCTTAATTACTTGATTTTATGATTCAAGATAAACAACATAATTTATAAAATATTCTTTTTTTTTTGCATTTATTGTAACATTTATTATTCATTAAGAGAGTTTTAAATATTTTGTTCTGTTTTTTTTTTAATATTTGTAACGATAATATATGTTTATCTAATTTCTTACCTTACTTTCCTTCATTTAAATTAGGACTACTTAAAAATTAATAATTTGATATACTCTAATATAAATAAGTTTATTAAGAGAAAATAAAACATTTTATATCTTTTGAAAATAAAGTCAAGTGCATAGTTTATAGGAAAAATAAATCAATTTTTCCATTATTAAAAATATTTTATACTTTAATTTTAAGAAATTCTCAAAAGTTTGTTTATTAAACATTTAGAAGAAGAAATATTTTTTTTAACAAAAATTTCTTTTTTAAAAAAATTACAATAAAAAGATATATTCTTATTATACGTTCTTCTTAATTAATAAATATTTATACATTTAAAATGAGTTATTTTAATTTACTGTCATTTTTTTATTATTTTTTATGTCGTTGTTGTAAAAGTAGATTTAAAAAAATTAAATCTTTAACGGACATACGGAATTTATGACTTTTATGTAATTCTGTATATTTATATTTTTAATATAATTATAAAATGAATTTCAAAAAGGTAATAAAAAATTGAATTTACTTTGTATTAGCATTTTTATAAATTTGATGGCATATTTGTCGTAAAATTCATATTTTAGTGCAGAAATCACAAAAAATATAAAAAAATTAAAATCCAAGTTAAACATACTAAAATAGCGTATTTACCTTTGGAATTAACGAAAAATCCCAAAAATAGCAATAACTTTCCTAAAATTAAACCAAACTCCTAAAATTAAGTAAACAAAAAAAAAAAAAAAAAGAAAGAAAGAAATTTGAATATGTTGGTAAGTGAAAGGAACTGAACAATATGACATTATGCAAAATAGAGGCACTGCTTTCGGGATACGGAATTTAGAAGGAGTTTAAAAATTTATGTCCCAGAGCAAGGTGGCAATTGTCGCAACGTGTTAGAGGTTAAAAATCTGGTATAGCCAAATTGTAGGAATGACTGTAAGGAAACAAATTGGAAGGTGAGGCAGGGCAAAGTCCGATAGAAGTGGCTAGATTAATAAATGTGAGTTCTAACCCTCTGTGATATATAGACTTTAGCAACAATTTCTAACCATTGATTCAGCATACAGGAGTCTCAGCCAAACTCAGGCTAAACTCCAGTACTCTGCCACCGAAAACTCAAGAAGGCTGGTATCCAGAACAACCGTGCGCTGCAGGCTTTTCGAATGTGGTCTTTATGCGAAGTGATTAGTCATTTACGCTCCTCTGACGTCACGCCGTAGGCGGCAATATTTGCAATGAGCACGTCAACGAGTCCACTGGATGCGTTGTCAATAGTTCACTCTACGACTGTTCTCTCTACGAATGAGTCTTGATTTAACCTCAAAAGCGATAGTAAGCACATTTTCATTAGGAGAGAGCGTGGAACTCATTTACATGCATCAAACATGAGTTGGAGAGATGCAAATGAATCAGGCTAATTATGTGTTTAAGGTTGAGATCTCATTGGATGGACGCACAAACCTCCATGTCCTTTACTATGGAAATGTTAATGTTCCTATTTATAGCGATGTCATCTTGGATGCTTATGTACTCCTTTACGCTGGAATAATAAGTGATGTTTTTGTGTACAGAATAATAACGCGACACCACACAGAGCTCACATCCTGAATACTAGAGCAGGAAACAATTACAGGCATTCTGTGACCAGCTCGATCACTGGACCTCAACTCAATCTAGCATATTTTGTTACTTTCTTGGAAGATGTATTGCAATCCCTTCATAATATCATACAATTGTTTTAGACTGTTTTAGCTTTAGCTTTCAACTGCTTTAGAAGAACAATGGCTTGCAATTCCTACACAATTAATAAATATCACAATTGAGAGCAACACAGAACGCTGCATGTAATGTAATGCTTCTCGAGATGGTCTCAGCTCATAGAATAGTCATATCTCCAATACCAACCTTATACATCCCATTTGTTCAGTTGTCTGTTATGCTAATACTTATAACACCATAATTGTTTGGTGATTTCTTTTTATGCTATTTTATATCTTTCTATGTGCAGTATAATGTGCATAAGTTTCATTAGACTCCAAGCGTAACTTTTTGCGCTATCTTAATTTTTGTGATTTTTCTTAATTTACGATAACAAGTGTAAGTATAATAAAACGTGTACAAAAGTAAAATATTAACCACACTCATAAATTCAGATTAAACACTTGTATTGGATTAAATAATATTTTATATTGTCAAGCAATATTGATGATAAAAACCTGAGAAAAATTTTGGTATACTAACTAATTTATAAAAACTATTTTTGAGAATGATAATAACTAAAAGTAAGATTGGAAAAATCAAATTGTTTTGTAAAATGCTTATGCTTTTAATGATTATTATTTCCTTCATTATATTTTAAGAACTAAGCGGTAAACTTTATAATATCCTCATACCTTTACTTGAAATTAACTTGACAATAGAAGTAGATAATGATATGAGGTTTTTTTTATTTATTTTGAAAAACACATTTTGCCTTGTACACCAAGGAATATCATACATGCTATGAAAAGACAACAAAGGTATTAAACAGCTTAAATTTAAAATATGAATGAAAAAGCAAAAAATAAAAATAAAAAGGAGAAATCAGATACAAAAGAAATTAAGAGGTATAATATTACTATCCGGATATTTTTTTTAAATGCAAACTTCCTCTTCTTCACTAGGTTTAATAAACTCCGAGGTCATCTATTTTTTGTCTTACCTTACTTTCGATTTTAAATCATGAGCTGTTTATCTGAAGAGCAACCATTGAGCTGTTGGCGAATAACAATTCTCCAACCTAACGGAAGAACTACCATTCAGCTATAAGCTATTTTTTTATATTTTTCATCGCATTCTCTCAAGAATCTAATACCAATAGAATTGGTAACAACAATAGAATTGGTAACGGGCAAACCTTATAAGATTCCACATCAACTTCTTTTTATCTCAGTTTATTATACATAACATTCTATTAAATTACATTGTGCAGATACGCATATAAATACTTAAAAATCCCTTTTAACTTTATTTCAATCATTTAAATCATCTTAACTATGAGCTTATATAAAAAGCTTTACGAATTCATAGATTTTTTTCAAATAAAAGAAATTAAATTTTTAAAACTTAACTTTAAAGTTCGAAGTACAGTTAATGCTATGCCTTTGAATTTCTTTTTACTCAAAGTGTCGCGGTAATCTTAAATATTTATATTTAATTAATCATAATGAAGTAGTATCATAATATGTCAAATTATCTAATAACAGCCAATATGTATATATGTGGGTGTATGTATTATTATCAGGGTTGTATTGATAAACATTTCATACCCTACCGATTCCATTGCAATTAAAATCATTGCGGAATGTATAGAAGGCTAACAATAGTATAATATTAGTTTGGTTTAAAAAATAAAGTAATCCTTTATTTTTTCGGTAGACGTCTGTAGTGATCAATATCTCGTGAGGTGTCTATCAAACAATTTCAGAATTATGCTCGTTGGAAAGGTGACATTTGACACTAAAATATCCTCTTCCGATTTTTTGTTTGATTAATTCAGTTACGAGTACACGGTTTTAAAAATGGAAGACAACAAACAGAAAATTCGATACATTTTCGTTTTTCTCTTGTAACGGCGAAAAAGATAGCCGGGTGGCTAAAATTGTGAAAGGTGTTTATCGTCCTATATAAGACTGTAACAACCCGTTACGTACAATTTTTGTTTCGTCGATTCCGTTCGGGTATTTTTGATGTTAGAGATGTATCTCGCATGTGGATACAGCATCGTCGAAAATGTCTATAAAATATCAAAAATGATCGATGCAACCGCATGTCAGCAGTCGTAACGCGCAAGACCTAAAAATCTACATGAAAGCTCTTTTAAACATTTTTACAAAGTGAACCCAAAAGAAGTTACATAAAGTTTACGTAAAAATAATGGATTTCTTTTTCCCCAAGATTCTAGATAGAAGATTCTTTCAAAATTATTGTGCAACTGTAACAAGTCACCTGTTTCATGTGCTTAAATTTTGTAACTTTTTCAAGCTTTTTGAGTTTAACTGAATTGAAAATAAAATACCTTTTTATCTATGAATATAATTTCAAACATGAATCCAGCAAAGATGGCTCAAATATTTTCAAGTAATAGTGAGTTAAAATAAAATTCATGGATAAATCATTTTAAAAAACTAATTTGATTTAAACAGTGCTGCAAATTTTCTTCTTTTCATACAAGATATTACATTTTTCGAGATCGATATATATATAACAGAGATATCTTTAACTAAAATTTTTCATTTGAAAAGGAAATGTAAAAGATGCGTAACAGAATCTAACAGTAATGTTTCTAATATTGTTACCATTTATTAAGTTTGAGCATTTGGTATACGTAAACGAAGAGAAATTATTTTTCAGAAGGTCAAAAATGCACGGAGAATCATTCTTATTTATGTCTAAAAAGCAGAGCAAATAGACTTAAAGAATGAAACATTTATGACTTTATGATACACTAGCAAAAAAAAACTGAAATCAAACCAATTTAAGGCAGAGTCTCTGTGCTTAATCTGGTTCAAAATTCCATGGAAAACAAAAAGATAAGCTATAAGCTTAAATATGCCGTTTGATAGCTGAAGAAAAGAATCTGAATGCATGTGCCGGGGTGCTCATGGAAATATTTACAATAAGTTGCAAATTTTATCTCAAATATCATTAAACAGTCATTTTTAAGTCAAATTAAAAAAAAAAATAAATAAAAAATAAATAAAATAAATTACTTTTTGACACTTTATGAAAAGCAAATTAAATGTATGTATATTACCCATTATACTTAACATGATTTTAAGAAAAGGTATAGCATGAGCTTGAAAAAATAAAATTAAATAATCTATATATTAAAAATAAAAAAGTCTATCCTTAGGGAAATTCTATTTCTATGATTTAAGTGCTTGATCAAAAGACGAAAAACTATTTTCATCACTAACTGTTTATTCGATTTATGAAATAATAAATGCAGAACAGTTGCCGAGGAACAATTTGGACTATAAACTGTTTCAATAAAAAAAAAGAATAATAATCTATCCACGGGTAACTTGACCAGGAAAATTTTGCAATGTTCGGGTAAAAATTTTGATTTGAAAATACAATGATATTTAATATTTAAATTTAATATAAAATAAAATAATATGATATAATATAAAATTTTTACTCTGGAAGATTTGACAAACCAAGACCAACTGTTTAAAGAGATCTCGAACAATAATAACAACTCCCATGGGAAAAATGGAATGTATGCACATGAAGGTCATATATATGCACTGCTAACAGTATACAATGCTTAAATTCTAAGTACTTTAAAAGATGAGGAAATATTTAGAGCTAATATTCTAGTAAAGAATTAATATGAAATTCATATACTTTGATAAAATAATATTTAAATGATAAACAATTTGAATTTCAAAAACAAATATGTAAAATATGACAGAGAGAAAGAGAATTGTAAATCTTAAAATCTCCCTTAGTCTTTACAAGGATGATTTTTTTCTGATGTTTTCAATTTCTTAAAATAGATTTTTAGTGAACATTATATCTTTTATTATGCTGTACACATTATATACTTTCAATATATTATTTGATTGTTTAGTTCCTTAAAGTTTGTAACTATTACCTGAAGGCATAGAATAATATATGTGAGATTTAAATAAACGCATTCAGTTAAAAATATATAATCCTGAAAACAATAATAGTTTTCTGTTAAAACATTCTGAAGTTTCTTATAAATGGACATTTATGTCTGCAAATTCCTGCAAGGATTCTATAGGTATTCTCATTTTCATTAAGTCTGACATTTAGTTATTTTAAACCTCTGACAATACTTTTAATCACTTGACTCATTTAATTGCTATTTATCATAGGTTAAACCAAATTTAGTACCCAAATCTAATTTGGTCATTTAACTGTTACTGTAATTTAATCAAATATGATAAATGTTAATTCGTTTCTCCAGAAGTATAATCTAACTATATTTTTTATACATTTTCTTGAAGAAGAGCCTACAAATAACGTGATGAAAAATTCAGAGTTGTAATACTAGGTATCTAAGAAAAAAAGTTCTATTTAACAGGATATTGTAAATTGCAACAAGGAAAATTATATACTTGATAGTGAAGAATTTTGATATCTATTTAGACAAGTATTCCATTAATATCAGAAAAGCATAAATACTTCATAAAGTGATATAAATACTTAAAATGGGCATAATTGAGAAAAATTTTAATTTACAGTAATAAATGACTGAACAATTTGACATAGTACTTAAATTAAAATGCGATTAACTTGCAAATTTTTAATACTAAGAAACTAAGACAATTGTATGCATATCTTCCCAACAGTTCTTTTTATAAAATTTTCGTATAAAAAACGATATCTGGCATGTCTAAATGTGCTGAAAAATGCAAATGGCGAATATGAAAACAAGAGAATATTTTATTTGTCATTTTTAATTAATCCCACTTTGTTAAATTCTCTTATAGATCCCTTTTCTGGTATTCTATATTGTTCATTGAAATTTTATAAAGGATTTTTCTTATCTGTTATCTGTCAACCGAAATGTATGCTGTATTCTTTACGCTGTGACCTGTGTTCGTATTCCTCGTATATAATCCTCATTAAATACCATTTAAATAAAAATATTCCAAAGTCACCTGTTATTCTTAGCTTATCCCGGCTCCTGGAACTTCAATTGAAAATATTAACTATAAAGAGTGATAAACTTCATTAATCAGCATATAGTGAACATAAGAAATGTAAATTTTGTTTACATATAATCTCTTATATTACTTATTGATGATTGGATTGGACTCAGGGATTGCGATACAATGCCCTCCACATGAAGTAATACTTCTAGAGTTGTAATGTAAGTCTTAAAGGAATATTCTTGGTCCTTGCTTCAAAATTACAAAAAACCACTTTATTTTCTCTGATACGATGGCACTTCCTTCGGGTGCTCTACAATGTCCCATCACATCTGTTCTATGTCGTTCTGAAAGATGAAAGTCCTGGTATTATATAACAACATATTATTTATTGGATTTAATTCGTGTAATTCTCTTCTCTTTTAACAATAGCCAATATATGAGCTGTATATTTCTCTCTAAGATACATTGTTCAATTATTATTAAATTACATTTTCAAAAAAAGAAGTTTTATACTCATAGATAATCCATATTGTACCTTAATCCAAGAAACCTTCAAGTTTAATAAGAAATCATAGAATCATAAACAAATCTTAACAAATTTAATTACAGTAAATTTACTACTTGTTTTCAATTATTTCTCAGAAATGAATGACCAATCTGTACTTCACGTTGGAAAACGATTCTTGTAATTATTTATTCTTTACTGTTTTAATATGTTTTGTTTGTCCCTTCCTGCACACAGAAACTTACCCGACCGGGATCACTTCTTAGTGTGGACTACAAACTATATGAATGAAACCTTCAAAACCAAGATGGGTATCAAACACATGGACCATTGCAAAACAGACATGGTCACTAACCCCTCATTTCAGCTTAAGAATGTAAGTGAAAAATTATTAAAAAAAATTACCTTAAAAAAATTTGGGAATTTCAATGTCAAAATATAAATTTCAATCAATGAACTAAAGATATCCTTTAGATCTAGATAGATATGTTACATGCTATATGAATAGAATATTTAAAAATGAAACTTACCATGTGCTTGTAACTTTAACTATCATTTTAAATTTAAAATATGTTTCTCTCATATGATTTCTTACTCAAATCCAAAAACAACGTGCTTGAATAATTTCAACTTAAAAGAACGTCACTAGCATCGAGAATTCATACATTTGTTTCAGTTTTAAAGCTCCTGCTAACTGAAAGCTTGCGCATGATTCTTGGAATTTTGCACATGATAATTTCTTTATTTCTGAATTTTTACTCTGTGTCAATAACTTTGTTTTTCAATTCAAAAACAATGAGCTACATTGACATTTATCATCACGCAAGTAACTTTCGAAAAAAAAACAGCTTAAATCCCTTACCAGCAATAAATATTAACACTGCACAAAAATATCGTACTTTTAAAATATTTTGTTCCCTTTTAATTCCCAAGGTAAAATCTTTTCTGTGATAAAAGTGTTCCCTTTGGACTGATACGTCAAAATATCAGAATCAAAATATATTTATATAACTCAAAGAGTGGATTTTGTTTTCATACGGAACTGATCTTGATTTATAGTTAAAGATATTTTCGCTTAAGCGAAAAAAAATCGAGTTTTAGGTACAATATTTCATTTTTGTATTTATTGCATGACTTTTCTTAAATAATATGAAGTTGCAGTTCAATCTATTTAATTTTATGCTCACTTATAAAATAAAAATTTAAATCGTGTACTGTTCTACAATCTTTACAGAGATATATTTTATGGTTTTTATTTACTATTTTTATTTTAAACCTATCTTAAAAAAGTCAGTGAAAAACTGCGTGATATTTTTAGCATTTAAAATTAAATTTAGTATGAATTGTTATTTATAAATTTCCTTAAGATTTACTTCATTTCCGTTCTTAAATATCACTGAATTAAATACACTTCTGCATTACTACCTCATGTTAGAGCTCTTTTATGACTTAATGATTCTAACGTAATCGACAATATAACAAATATCAATATTATATTAGTTAAAACAGGATAAAAAATCCTCTACTCCTATGGGTAAAATTTTATTTCCTTTTCAAATTTATTCAAAAATTTGTTCACGAGATAAAATCTCAATATTTATTAAAATTGAATATACTAATAAAGACAAAATATATTCACAAAATTTAATTATGTAAATTATAAGCAATGTAAAATATGTATACTTCACTAATTAAATAAAGTTAGGTAAGGTTTTACTTTAAAATATTTCTAAAAAATTATTTTCTTTCTTAAACATAACATAAAAAATAATTTTTAAAACAATAATTATTTTACAGTACATAATTATAAGTTACTTTAGTAAATTTATAAAACTTTCAATTGATTTTGAACTGAAAAAATTTATAAATAGCTTGACCGAAATGTTGTAGAGGTTGAATCATTTGAAAATTCAATTCAAAGTTTTTTACTCATGATTGTCATCATAATCATTCCTGAAGGTGTAAAAAGAGTTAAATTTAAAATTTAAATGAATTAACATATTAAGCAATTTACAAAAAGAATGAAGTTTTAAGTTGGAGCAAGAAAATCATTGTATTTCTGCATAGGAAAAAATTACTAAACAAAAATAAGAAAAAGAAAATTCTAAATGATAAATCTAAATAATTTGAATAAATCTAAAATCAAAAGAGTGCCTTCAAATTACAGCTCAGAAAAGTAAATAAGATCATATATTATAACAAAAATAACTTTAATAAATACAAAAGGTACACACACAATAGACCATTTACATAAATTTTAAATAATCAATTATATTCGAGAAATGTAAAGGATCTTATAGAGTTCCATCGAAACAGTGTGTGGGAGTTCTTCTCCATCAAATCGAAATGTAAAGCGTTAAAGATCATACAAGTAGTTGGCGACAACACCATATATTAAAACTTTTTCTTTAACCCCTCTATGTTCATCGGTTACATTTTTTGGCATTTACTTTTACTATACATACATATTTTTTTTTTTTTTTTTTTTTTTTTTTTTTTTTTTTTT
>JAPDSC010157693.1:105-12478 GCA_026290005.1 Latrodectus geometricus | reverse complement strand
TCATTACTTAGGGATGAAAAGTGATGACTTTTGATGAAGAGTATTACAACCGTAATAGCAAATATAAATGCAAATCAGATTGGTCCTAATAGACAGGAAATCTATGCGTTTTTTAATCTATTACTGAAACTTTTTAATCTATTTAATACTATTAATCCTAAAAAATTTATTATTAGATGAATAATTAAGCATATATATTGCAAAGATTGTAAATTTAAATTATTCAGAAGATAAAAGAGTTGCAGTGTAATAAAGGGTATTATTAATCAATGCTATTTTAGGACAACTGAATTCATTTTCTCAACATTTTTCTTTCATATTCCATAAAAAATTTCTAGGGAACTCATTAAAAAAGTATAATATTATTTTAACATAGTTATTTGAATAAAATTATATACATAGCCATAGTTATCTTGATGACAATTTGCTCACATACCATTAGAGCAAAGCTTTCATGACTACACATTTGTAAATCATGGGATAACAAATCAATAAGAATATTTATGAATACTTACAATATCTGAAAACGTTTCAAAATAGAAAGCTTCACCTTTAAGATAAATTTAGTGTCCCTTGTAACAACAGCATTAGAAACTTAGTATAAAATTTTGAGATCCATGGAAGGTACTGGAGTTTTTGTTTTAATTCTCCTTGAATATCCCTCAATGATCGTAAACTAACGAATATTTACAACAATGAACGTAAAAGATCAAGTACCTACAAAAATAAGTATCTAAAAACGTTTTGAGATAGAAAGTTCAGTATTTCAGATAAATTTCAAAGGCCCTTTATTACAGCAGAGTTGGAGGCTTATTTAAACTTTTGAGATCTAAACAGGTTAAACGAGTTTAATTTAGCTCTCAATGAATTCTCCTCCATAACAATAAATAAAAATTAATCCAAGAACAATGAACCACAATCAATACAAGAAGGATTCACAATTAAATGCTTTTAATATACATTTTTTATATATTTACACCAAGAAAATTGCTATAAAATCATTAAGAAATAATTTATTTTATAAATTCTTAAGGTTTTTCACTGTGTTTTCACAAAAGAATAAATCTTGTTATAAAGTTGACAGCTAATCACATACTTGTGAAACATAAATTATGATGTAGCATCTATTCGCTGTTACAAAAATTAATCTCATTATTATCATAGTATAATTCAAAACATGTTGCAATATCACACTCTCTTATTCTTAATATAATTCAAGTAATCACCCACAATTTGCTTATATGGATTTTCAGGTGTTTCAATGAGTAATATTAAATTTTCTAAAATATTAGGCTTTAAAAATTATATCATACTACTGAACTTCTTGTTGACATATTTTTTTTCAGAATAGAAATTGTCAACTTAATCAAATCATTATGTTATTAGAGAACCATGTAACTCATAAGAATGAATGAATGAAATTACTCTGTTTGTTTCAAGACCTCATGCATTAGAAAATCATGTTTATCTCGGATGAAAGTGATCTGATTTCTATCTATTTCGAGTTAATTGAATAGCCTGATACAGAATTCGGATTACTTAAGCCAAATATTTAATTACTTTTGATTAATTCATTACATTAAATGAACTTATTTGAAACAAGGAAAATTGATTACAAACAGAAATTACTTGGCAGAGCAAAATTCCTATTGAAATCATCATTCATTTTTTATAAAAAATATTTTCAATATTTATCCATGTAATAAAGTGCCTTATGTACTATATACAATTGCACACAATGAAAATCTAAGATTTTATGCAATTAATTCAAATAATTTATTTTTATGATGAACAACCATATCTCATGTGACCTTTGATATTGCAAAATTTTATTTCGATATACAGCCTCTATGCTTTTTTAAATACCAATTCATGACTTGCTAAAGAAATTGATTGATTGAGTTGAAAAGTATCCTTTAAGAAATTGATGTCAAAAATAATGAAGATATATCTTATAAATCAGTGCTACTAATTGTTGGCACAGCATCTAAAAGAGGAATTATATTCTTTGATATTGATTTTAACAATCGAGAAAACATTTCCAGTAAATATAAATTCAATCTTCCATTAATCTTTCATAATATAAAACAAGCAATATCTGAATGTTAAGCGTGTAGTGTCATATTTAGTAAATATTAAAGATATAATGAAGTTTATTTCTAACATACGGAGATACAGATATCTTTATTGAATTTTAATCTTTGACTTCAGTTTTCATGTAGGATACAATTAATTTAAGAGATATGCCTGTTAACATTGATATATACGGACAATATTTTGAAAGTTCGTATTTGTTTCTATTTTACAGATATTTATTATTTGTTTATGTTATTGCAATAATCTTATTTTTTTATTTTACATAAAATTTGGTTTAATAAGCTTTTAGCATATAAATTGAGAAATAATCTAAAAAACGTTAATAACCAAAAGATTGCTTTTTTTTATTTTCCAAGATTTTAACGACACATTTTTCTATTTCTTGCTGTTATTTACACCATCATTTGCTTGAATAAATGGAAAATTTGAATAAATATTCTCAAAAACGAAATATGTCTTAATGTTTCAAAGCAAAATTTATAAACATTAAATGCTAGTATTTGCCACTAAATATAAGGGATTTAGCGGTACACTTAATTACTAATAATCTTTTGTTAAAAAAATATGGAACTGTGCTTTACAGTGCTGTTATTTTTGTCTCTTTTCTTATAAAATAACTAGAAGAATACTGAGCTTTAGCAATAGATATTTCTAAATTCCTTTCTGAATCTTATATCATTTTGTGAAAATTATTTTAAAACTAGTGATGTTACTAGTATTGATTTATCAGATTCAAATATATTAAATCACTCAGTAAAATATCTTGATGGAATAAGTGCCAATAAAACATCGATTTGCCTGTTCTGTGCCATATCCTTGAACTAACTTATAAATTTCTTTTTAAAAATATTCATAATAATTTGTCTGTAACTGATCTAATTTAAAACATCTTTAAATTAATGTTATTTCTAACGTTCTTAAATTAGTTTCCATTTTAAAGATATCAGTTATTATCTCAAGAAAATTTGTGTCCCTGTAGTGATTAGTAAATGTATGAGCCAAACGTTTTGTATTTTTGGTTTATCAAATTCAAGTGCTATATTTAATTTGGAATGTTTCTGACTTAAACATCAACTTGTCATTTGTTAAAGATGTTTTAATATTTCCTGAATCACTCTAATTCATTTGATCAAGTACTATTATCAAAGAACGACGTGGCCTTATCGGCCAATTTGTCTTTGTCATCGGAAAGCAATGAGTTAGAAACCAGACTCAATTGAAGATCCATTGTGCTTGCTAATGGCACTAGAGACACGTTACAAATGACGTGGTTGCAATGTCCTCTAAGTAAAATGATACTTGTGGGGTTGGCAGGCAATCTGTGGGGTCTTCTGTTTGGTCTCTGCTTCAGAATTACGAAGAACCACTTTCGGGGCTATGATGGTACACCATTTAGATGTCCCACTGTATAGGGTTCCATCATTTCCTCGCCTTGTAATGCTGAAAGCGAAAATCCTAATAGTCAGGCATTGAAAGTCACAGATCTTGTTATAACAAACATTAAAATACTGCCAAAGAATTTATCTTTAAAATATTTATATCAACTCATTTAATGTTAGTGTGCACCTTCTATATTAAAATCGATAATTTTTATTTATATAAAACCTACTTTCCTCTAAATTTTTTATATGTATTTCGATATAGTAATTCCTTATATTCACAGAGTAAAGTAATTTATAATATCTGTTATTCTCTCTGTTGATATAAATTAGTTAAACGTTTCAGAATCATAAGCACTCATCTATTATTGATCTGTCCAGGAACATGTTGTATATTGAATGCACATCCTTCAATTAATTTGCTAAATTATTATGTTAAGACTCAATCTACAGTTTTGGGAAATTGCTTGACATTATTACATAAAATAGGAAAATAGAGCTTCCAGATAGTTTAACTCCAGATTTTTCTGACAGTTTTAGACTTTAAAAAAATATATCTCTATATTATCATTTTAATATCTTGAAATGAAAGTTTATCGAATTAATTTTACATTATAAATAGGAATCATGTGTGAACAGTTTGAAGCTAAAAACATTGCAGTAACAATGTAATTGCTTTCACGTGGTATAGTTAGTGATTCAATATATATATTTGAAATTTATCTTAAGAAATATATTTTCAGTGGTTGAAGGATTATTGTTTTGCTGTTTGATTTAATGCGTTATAAGCTTACCAATTTTTTAAACACATTTTCAATATTTATTTTGAAAATATATAGAATTCTTTAATGGAAATTTTTTGTGTCGTTGACTCGTAATGAGATGTTGTGTTTGCTCCAAATTCTTAACTTGCCGATTTTATATTTGTTTTCAAAAGTTTCAACATCTTTCCAATGCTAAGTTTATCAAGCATTGCCTTGAATAAAAGAACATTTATTTTAATCTCAAGTGATTTGTTATTTTAAATGTGTTATTCTCTTGAACGTTTTCAATTAAACTAGCAAAACTAAACCGTTGTATTAAGAGGGAGAAATCAAAATATCTCATTTATCTAAATTTTAATAATTTAATTTTATAGTTTTAACAAATTATATATAATGCATATAAACTGGTTGGTGTGAAAAATATTTATAATTTAATGATTTTTGAAGTTAAAATAATGCACAATATTTGTGGCATAAATCGCGTAATTCTCCAGTATCATTCATTATTTTGTTGCTTTCATTTATATTTAAGACATGAATGAATTAAAATAATATTTAAAAATTATTAATGCTTCATATATTTTTATAAATCAATTTGTTAATTTCTTTTTTTCAATTTATAAACTTATAAATATCTGTATGTACTTTTAATTTATTTTATAATCAGTGGACAACATCTAAGATTTGCTGAAAGCAAACCAATTTTGTATCTCATCCGATTCTTAGTATTAGTGAAAAGGAATTCCTAAAGTAATTAGGGTTAGCATCGAGTATTAAATAAACAACATTTTCCATCTTCAGAACAATATTAATTTATGCAAATGGATGCATTTTGACCATATTTCAATTTATAGTTTAAGGACATAAATGTTATTAGGAAAATCCTAATATGAATTATAAATATTGTAATTAGTAATATAAAACGAATAAACAAATTTCACATGATTTCTTATGAAAACAATGAACAAATTTTGTAAGCATGAATGTTAATTACAGTCTAGTATAAAAAGTCAAATGAATTTATAAAATCATATAAAATATGCAACCCAACGAAATTAAAAAAAAAGAAATTTTCATATAAATATCCTTTCCAAAATAATACTTTATAATTAAAATAATTATAGATAAAAAATTTATAAAAATAATTATAGCCATCACTTCATAAATATTGTACATTAATGTTTGAGCTGCAGTATATTATATCAGTCAATGCAGCAAAAAGTAATTAAACATTTAATTCATTAGAATATTGAATTATTAATGGTATTGAAATTAGAATAATAAACTAAGAAAGAATACAGGAGAATCAGAAGGAAAAATAATTAGAATAATAAGTAACAATAAAAAATAATTACCTTGTATGTGTATCTAATATTTTATCTCTATATTTACTTACAGATAGTAGATTTAATCAGTTGTTTTATATTTTTTTGTTTCTAAAAGAATTGCCTTGTGTCTGAATTTCTGATTTTATAATTTGTCCCTTAATTTCTAATATTTTCTTCTGATTTCTTAACATTGAATTAAATTATCTCCAATATTGAATTCTTCTGTTGTAGCATAACATAAGCAGAAATTTTAAGATACTGGATTTAAATGAGTTTATATTAGTTTATAAGCATTATTTTACAGTTCAAACAAATAAAAAAGCAAGCAATATGATAGTGATAATTATTATATCAAATATTGGCCTTATATTCTTAATATAAATATGAAAAACAATTCCATTCATTATCATTTCATGATTTTTCAAATGTGATTAATCTTAGCTTTTGATAGATATTTAGCACTGATATATTACCCTCAATCTGATTAAAATGAGATGAATGATGTAGATTTTCATTTTCTTTGTTGTTAATTTAAACAAAATTTTAATTTGATTAAATTGATGGCTCTCTTATAGAAGAATACCAATTTAGTAAAATCTACTAGAACAAACCGTTTTGTGTGCATATTTAATATATTTTATAGTCACATTGACAAGCAGTTTGTTTTAAAAACCCTTACCGGCATTAAATTTGCAAAATAACAGTTTATAAACTATATAGTAAATTTTAGTTTTTAGAATAAATCAAGATATTTATAAAAAAGTTATCACCCATATATTTTAATAATATATCCTTGTAAGAAGTTATTTGAATTATGAACAACTTATTAAGAAGAGGATATACTATAGAAATGAATACCAGTTACTATGGATATGATCATGTCAAATTACATAGTCACTTTTAAGCATTTCAAAAATCAAAAGCGTTATTACAGACTAAATATTTTTAGACTAAAACAGAGCGAAACATAATTGCATCTATTATTTTTAGAAAACTCTGATTAAGAAAACATTTCCCATTTCCTTAAAATCCTGGATGTATGTTTACATTTTAATAGTGAATAAAAACTCATTTCACCCTATAGAACATTTAAAAAAATAATGAGAAAATTGGTAAAGATTTCTTAAACTGCAATAAGTAAATATGACTACATTGGCAAATTTGACTTTGCTATGACAAATTGTAAGCAATTTTGGCAAATTAAACAAAGGATATTATTGAAGTCACCCTTAAGTAATATTGTGTAATTGTATTGAACTAATACAAATGTATTTCTACATATTTGACAATTTACGAATATTTATAAAGAAAATAGGAAAAGGGTACATAATTTCTAAATGTGAATCATTTTACCCCGTAAAAACTTTATCGCCAAATAGTATACAATTCAAAGTAACATCATAATGTTGTTGTAAGAACTTTGATCCATCATTTCTCTGCCTACTACAATGTATTTATTGAATTAAAACATATAATGAAATCCATTTTCAAAAACTAAATGTGAATATTTTTATTGGAAAGTTTCACGAATAACTAAAGGTCCAAGTACTTTGGATAACTCTGTTAGAAAATCAGTTTTTAAGAGAATATTCCTAGTTATCATTGAATATTATGTTTACACTCCATGAACACAAGTATTATGTTACAGAGGAAATATTCGAGAATGCCTAAAAAAGTTATCAACTTTTTCAAAATAATTTTATTGGGTAGGTGAGAAACATGACAAATAGAAAACATGCACAAGTCATTGTTATATGATACAGGAATTTAAACTCTTTTATATAATAATGCCTAAATTTATGTTTAAAGTTGAGCATTTTAATGTCAAAAATATTTGTTTAAATCGAAAATCTGATATATTTTTATTGAACTTCGAACTTTAATGTAACATAGCTTAAAATACTGTGAGAAATTATTAATTACAGTATTAATAATAATTATTGAAAATTTAAATACAGTGGTGTTGAAGATTGGATTACACCTTCGTTATCAAAAGCAGAATTTGTCATAATTATTTAAAAAATAATAATTTTCAATTTGTCAACTCATTTGGAAGATGAATATATTTTGCATACTTTTGTTACCAAGCACCTATGTGAAAGTACGTTTCTTCCATGTCAATTATGTTTAAATTTTGTGGTCAAAGTTTTCACTTATTAAGAGACATTCTAACCAATAAATATTGACATGCATCTACAGAAAATAGAAAAAAATATTGTTTTAACCAGAAACTGTTTTTATTTTATATCACAAGGAGTTGGTCAAAGATGGGTTTAACAAAAATAATTGCCAAAAGTTTAAATTTTTTAATCAATAATTTTTTTATTTAGGTATATATATTATTACTATTCCTCATGTATATCTCGGGTTTTCATATTATTATAGATAGAAAGAAAATTAAAAAAGAAATATTTGTGATTGATGTAAAAATACTAGTCCTCGATCAACTAAATGACTGGCGAAATCTACGTTATAAAAAAAATATTAGATTTTTTATATTTGGAAATTACACATTAAATATTGATGTTTAGAAAGATCTAAATTATCCTAATTAGAAATGTAATTTTATGTAAATTTAAAGCAATATTTTTCCAGTTCATATAATAAATATTAATATAAGTACATTTTCATTCAAATTTTTGTAAACATGAAAAGCTTATAATATCCAAATGAGAAAAGCTTAATTTATAAAAAGACCGTCTTTTAAAATTATAAAAAAAACCTGTTTTAAGTAATGAATAAAGTTACTCTGCTTTGTATATATATTAACATGGCAGTAAATACCAAAACAACATCTAACAATAAACATAAGTATTCAAATCTAATAGCTACATATGAAAAATGTGAGTAATAAACTACTTCTATTAGTTATTTCCTGTGGAAATATAAAATACACAATAATGTAATATGAAAATCATTGTTTTCTTGATGAAATGGGACAAAAATACTTGCTTTAAATCCAGTAAAATATTACTGTTAAAATTTAAATTAGTTAATTTCCACACCAGACCACTTAAGAAAATATTGATGCAGAATTGTTTTGCTAAATGAAACAATCATACATAAAAATTACCGATCTAACATAATCAAACATCAATTATGGTAATGATAGCAAGAAGGATGTTTGATAATACAAATGTGCTGATGTGCCTTTTATTTATGAGTATTCAAATTAATGCCTCTTATTAAAATATCTATAAAATGTTTTAAAAGTAATTGATATTTCCTTTCCAAATTAAAAAAAAAAGTGCATTCAGTAGATTATGTTTTCAGATTCTAATAATGATTTCAATTTAGTCGTTTGTACTCACAAATGTTTGAATGGTGACATTTTATTGTAGTGCTCCAAACAGCAAAAAATATTATTTTGCACTTTAGCATCATGATAATATACATACAGATGTTAGGATCTTTAAAAATATTTTATTTATATAAGTAAACAGCTTTTAGTAATCAGTAAGAATAAAATTTGTATTTATATTCCATTCTATAAATAAAAGAAAAGAAAATAGAAGCCAGAGTTTTTTTCCCCCATTTCAAAAATATCTCCTTCCGTGTCATGATACATTTACTAAGCAGAAATTTCTAGGATTGTTAAGAAATATTTTACATTAATATAAAATTTAAAACGAGACTGTATTTTGTCTAGTATAATCCAATTTAGAATTCTAATCTTTTGCCATACAAACACCAAAAGAGAAATTTTATGCAAATATTTTAAAGATTGAGTTACTGATTTTTGAAAATTTAAAATGAGGTGATTTTGAGAATTAGGGAGAGAAGTTTTGTTGATTTCTCTGAAAGACTTTAATAAGAATACTGAAAAGTTTTGTTGAAGTATGTAGTTATGTTCAAGGGGTATTTCCCACGTTTAAGCTTTTATAATCTTTTCAGGTATTAACGAAGAAACATTTTCTGCTATATTTTAGAAAGACATGATTATGTAAGTAAGAAAAATACTTTTGTCATAAATAAACAATATATAGCAGATCCGTCTTGAAGATATACATTCACAGAATACTGGAGCTATTCTCATTAAATTCTTTATAAAATAATATAGATTGTTATTTACAATCTCAAACATTTTTATAAATATCCGAGTTTTTCTTTCTGACAAAAAATAATTTCAATAATAATATGATTGGTGGTTGTCATATTATTCTACAGCAGTAAATATTTAAAATTTAAAACTTCAAAATCTACAAAAGACATTATTTATTTTCTTGCAATCTCTCATCACCAAAAGATATTATGTAAGAACATGAAAATCTATATTTTTCAAGTAAATAAGATTTCAAAAATATATTCTATTAAAGAAAAAATAAAATAAAATACATCAACCAATTTCTATGGAATTCGTTGTTTAATACATGATATAAAAATTATTGAATATTCTGATATTTGATCAATTTTAATCTACTCGTTAAATTCATATTGTTACCTTTTATAAAGTTTGAAAATTATATGATAGATTAATAGAACACTTAAAAATCAAAAAAAAATATCCAAAGCAATTTTCTTCAAATTTGGCCAAACATTACAAAATATTTGAAGTTTTTTATTTTACACCTTATTTAAAATATGGAATTCACACATTTAAAAAAATATTTCAAAAAGTTAAATAAAAATTTTAGTATCAAATGTTTGGTGCTTCAGGAAAAAACGATAGATAATTTGCAAAAATTTGTTTGAAATTGTGATGAAATGATGATACACATTAATTTTATTTACCATCATCTGGTTGTCTTATGTCTGTTAATATTTGCATATATTTAAAGATTCTTACAAGAGTATTTTTAAGTTAAACTAATTCTGATTTTTGTCATCCAGCACTGAAAAGTGATTATATTGTATTTATAAATTTCAATACGGAGGAAAATAATTTAAATTGTTTATTGGTTGAGATTAAAATAACTACATGGTTTAAACATGTTTTGAGAACCAGCTACTATGCAATTCTACTGAGTTACATCTCATATATTCATTTCCCGGAAAGGAATGAGAATGAACATTCCATAGCATAAGAATTTGTGAATCATGATTTACTTATGAAATATGAAGTGCATTTAAGCCTACCTTGGATATATTTTAAGTAAATGTTATTGTATATTAAGCTTTGTATACTCTTCGTCATAAATATTTTTATAAGTCATATTTAATATTTTTGAGTAGTGTCGTATTACTTTATTCAGCCTGCATGCTTACGTTTGTGCAGGGACATGATGGAAAGTAAAGTATTTTACTAAATATTATAATCATGGATATATCAACTTTTTTTTAGTTATTTAAAATACTGTTCTATTTATTTACATGCAGTCCTTGTTATATATATTTTTTTCTTATATTAAGTTAATTAATATTTTAGTTAAATTATTTTTATCTACAAAATCATTTGCATAAAAGTAACAAAATTATATTTATAATCTGTAAATTTAAAGCAATGTATGTTTTTTTTAATTTCTTTCCACGCCAAGATATGAAAATTTTTCCATTTACATATTTTAGTGGCAGGTTAATAAAAACTGTTATGAGAAAAAGTAGACTTAGAATTTTGCTTTTTTTTAAAATTATAAAACGTAGTAGCATATGTATTCTCTCTCGTTTTCATACTCTTTAAAATGTTTCGTTTCAGAAATAATTAATTCCATTTCACTTCATTGAAACTATATTCCAAATACTGAATAAATGCCAAAATATTTTGTTATATATTAAAATATGTATGGTTTTATTTAAAGGTATTTATTTTACTACTAACTAATTATATTTTAATAATTGTATTCGAATCTAAAGTAATGTCTACTAAGCAAGACTAATCACATCTCAAGATTGATGAAAAGTTCCGATGAAAAATGTATTACAAAAAGTTATCTTGAATAGATTTTCAATTCATAAAATATGTTTTTCGACAATTTGAAAGTGATAAAAATATCATAAGTTCCGTAAAAGAAACACGAAAGATGTCATAATAATTTAGCTCTTGTTCTCGATTATATAGAGCATGTGCTCTTCGACTTTAAAAAACATGTAAAAAATGTAGCAATTTACATAAACAAAATACTGTCATTATGAAAAAATATGGCCAGTTAGTTTAAAATTTAATTTAATTAAATTAAAGATAAACAAATACATGTTTTAGCTTGCATAATTCGGGCAATTGCAAAGTCAAAAATTTATTTAAGTTTTTCATTTAAATGGCTTTAGATATGTTTTTTAAGAAAATTTCTAATTAACAATAATATTACGAACTGCACATATTTTTGATTAAAAAGTAAAATATTTTGTGTTTAAAAAGTTCAATTTAAAAAACCCTAATTTAACAAATTTTGTATACATTGTCAAATAATCATTCCCATTTAAGCTTTGTAACTGGATAGTAATACTTTTTCAAGTAATCAAAGAATATTCTGTGATAAAGAAAATAGAATTGCATAGTTACGTGCACTTCTATTAATATAATTTTAATACATTAAATTAAGTTTTTGCAATGTTTTAAATACCATAATATTTAAGGTCTATAAGACATTTCTTAACAATATTGCATATGGAACTGCTAAATGGACAAGTCTAGTGAACAAAATTTTTTTAATTATTGATGGATGCTTTTTTGTAATTCTTAATAAATCTTTTAAAACTATATCTACCGTAGCTATTTTATATAATGTAGGAATTTGTTTTCTTTTTAGATCAGAGGAAATTCGTCATTAAAACCGAAATTATATAACTAAAAATTCTGTTTCTAAGCATAAAGTTTCTCTGTAATATATATATATATATATATATATATATATATATATATATATATATA
>JAPDSC010157690.1:0-10008 GCA_026290005.1 Latrodectus geometricus | reverse complement strand
CAAATGAGGAATTCGAAGAGCCATCTTGTAAAAATGTAGAAAGCGTTATATACACTTGTTTTATGATTTTATGAACAATAAGTTAAAAAATCTAAAATATATATTTCAGGCACAGTATCTTTTATGCAACTTTAATATTGATTGTTTACTGCATTCAATGTGTTATAATTTTAATGATCTGCAGTGTAACATTGCAAAACTAAGCCAGATGCTTATGGAACTACCAAAGCTACTATTTGCTTGCACAATCTACATTTTTGTAATAAACACGTGATGCATTTAATAAATATAAGTTTTTAAGAAATTACTTAGAAAAAAACCACATTTTTAAAAAACGGCAATCATATTAAATTCATACGTTCAGTTCTCTTAGAGGTATTTCTCCAGTGAGTTGAAATTCCTTCAGACAATCAGGTAATTTCACACAAAGTGGAGAGTATCTGAGGTTGAGAAGATACTGTTTCGTATATCGCATTTTTCGACTTCTCCAGGGCAATGATGTAGAATTTGCTGTCTTGAAAGTCGGTGAAATCTATAAATTTGAATAGAACAAAAAATCATAATATTTGAAATTTAAGATGGTGCAACATAATCTTACAAATAACTGATTAATTATATGTAGCGCCAATTCATTTTATGCAATTAATTAAAAAGACATAAAATATATTTTGGTAATTTTTGTTTTGTCACATTGATATCAATCTCAAATGTTTACAAATACAGACACGATAAACGTGCACGATACAATTATATTTTCTACGTAATGTTTATTCGATTTAATTGTGCCTTAGCTATAGAAGGAAGATTTTTATAAAAAAATTTGAATATAAATTCGAAAATGTTATTCAAATGATGATTAACAATGTTAACGTTATGTTACGCTTAAGAGGTAAGTACAATATTTATTGCAAACAAAAGTAAAAAGTAACAAATTATTTCATTAATCAAGTTATTTTCACCTATTTTATTCTATTAAATCTCTTGTAGCTGAATGTTTTTTTTTTAAAAAATTGCATATCAAAGACTGATTACTCAAAATTAATGCCCAAAAACATAGATTATTAATACTCTATTGTTTACTCTATTGTTATTGTTTATTCTATTGTCAGTGAAAAAGATATACACTATTGATGATTAAAATGATTAAAAAACGTCTTACGTTTTAGCTTTTGATATATATTCTTTTTTAAGTTATTTCACATATTTTATTCTATTAAGTCTCTTGTAGCTGAATGTTTTTTTTTAAAAATTGCTTGATTACTCAAAATTAATGCCCAAAACATAGATTATTAATACTTTATTGTTTACTCTATTGTTATTGTTTATTCTATTGTCATTGAAAAAGATACACACTATTGATGATTAAAATGATTAAAAAACGTCTTACGTTTTAGCTTTTGATATATATTCTTTTTTAACTAAAATATTAGTAACCTTCTTGTAAAAGGTACAAAAAAGAACTAAATAAAACTATTCACTCAGAAATAGTTGACTCTATTATTTGAGTCCGCAAAATTATCGCTTTACTTGATTTTTTCGTAGATTGTAAAAATGATAAGTTTGTTCGTTTAAGTTTGTTTGTCACTAAACGGACGTTCTTTACACACGATGCCTAATTAATCAGTGAAGTACAATTTAAAATGGACTGCCAACCACTATTAGCATCAAAGTTTGATTGTAGGTAGAATTCAAATCCTCGAACAGGCTGAAGAAGCACAAACAATTCATGAAAATTTGAAATTTTTAAACCAGAAACTTTTTAACTGCTTTTGAATTATTATTTTCCAATAAATTAGTTTTCAAAATAACTTGAAATATTCTCTTTAATTTTTGATCTTCAGCAATTTTGAAAAGAGTTTTCTTGCTTCTTTTCTTTGGCATCTTTAATGCTTAGCATTTGATAATACTGACTCATAAATGGTCATTATATTTTCAAAGTAGATTCATTGGAGAAAGATCCACTGTTGAATAAGTACTTTATACAAAAATGATGGCAAGTTGAAACGTGCTACTAATTTATAAAGTTCAACAAAAAACTTTTATAAATAAATAAAATTAAAAATGTCGAAAGTTTAATTCGATTTATTTATTTTATATTAACAAAAGAAGTTTAGTCTGAATCCAAAATAGCTTTCCTAATTCAATATACAGATAGAATTTGATGGGAAGATGAATTAGAGCATTCTCCCAGCATAAAAATTTTTTTTTCAGGAGATTTAAACTTAAATATATTTTCAGATAACATTTTTCATTAAAACTGTGTAGATTCTAGTTTTAACCAGTCATGTAAATGTAATTAATTACTAGAATCTGTACGACATTAAAAGGAGTTCTTATATATTTAGAGAAAGAAAATATTGAATAAATTTCCCAGCTACTTGCAAAATGAAATGTTATATGCCAAAACAAGTTATCAAACTTCTTACTTTCGAAATTTTAAAATTGTATGTTGGAACAGGAGGAAAAATTTAATAATAGGCCACTTAGAACAACAATAAAATTATTACACAAGAATTAATAAAACAATGCAATTAGTGGATTTCTTTATAGAATTTAAAAGTAGTTATAATTATGTTTCATACAAATAATGACCAGGCTGTATTACTATTGTTAAGTATATTGCATGCTTTAATTCAAATAAAGAAAAGCTGTAAATCTATATAAAAATATCTGTACTGTGTCACCCCTGAGAAAGAAATGAAAGACATTAAGATTTATGAGTAAACTCCATAAAAAAAACAATTATAATTTAAAAAAATATTTAAATGTAATTTAATCCACATAAAAATCTATATTTTTATATCTTGATTTTTTTCAAGTAATGTTTTTAAGAAAATTCAATAAATTGTACAACATTCAACAATAACTATTTAGCACGCACAGAAAATTATTTTAATAGATTTTGAATTATATCTATAGTGCTAAAAATTTCAGCATGTTCCGCGCATAAATGCTTAGCATTTTCGTCTAATAAATTTTTTAATGCTTTTACAAACCAAATATCCCTGTCTGAGGTATACATTCGCAGCATGCTTAAATATGCATCATTTAGTAAGCTTATGTGAAAATATATTTCTAAACGACACAATTGTAAAAGTATGATAAGACATAATTCAGGCGCCTATTAATCATAATACTGAAATAAAAACTATAAATTCATGGGAAAGATTAGATCATATTCTCTTGTAATATTTTAGGAACCTTTTTACATCTCATTATACCTTAGACGTTGTAGACAGCTTAGACGTTGTCCTGATTTCAACTTTCTTACCTACAGATATTTATTTATTAACGTCATGGTCAAGGATTTCCAACAGGGCAACCAGACGAAAAGATTATTTATATACTTTAGGTGTGTCTTCAGTAACATTTGATAATTAAATAAAAGTTTAATTGTTCCGTAATAATTTTGGCAGGAAGTAACAAATCGGTTGGAATTTTTGTTATCCTTCATTAACTTTTAATAACTGTTTTCAAAATTATTGAAACGAACAGTACTATCTATTCTAAAATAATATATATTACTTATTTTTCTTCAGTTTAAAAGTTGATTTTGAAGCTAATTTACTTCATACTTTATTAGTGCTTGAATCAATGCTGTTAAAAGGCAAACTCTCTAGGCTCTCGGAGACGAATTCCCTTTGAGACTTCCCATTAAACTCGTCAGTCGTTTCTCCATATTCTTTATTATTACCATTTATTAATTTGTCTACATTCTAAAAAAAGTAAATGACATGTTTATAATACAAACAAATTAAAATTCAAAAGTAAAATCTGATTTTTTAAACATTTGATTTTGTTGTTAAATTGTCTAGTGAATCAAAAGTATTTTATTATATATGCGTGTGCCCATTCTTTTATTATCAAAAGTTGTTTTTGCAAAACACATCTATGAATAGTGCTAAGTATATGTGAAGCAAATTTATGGAAATCAAGCATGCAGCAGAAGATCTGGGTGAATGTATATTCTCTTCATTCAAAGAAAGCAATATTCTATCATTATCAGATCAAGCACTTTTTCTTCAACTCGAATAGACTTAATTGAAATTATATTTTTAAAAGCAACACGTTACTTTTTCAAGTTAAATATTGTACAATGATTATATTATACGATGATTACAATATATCAAGTGGAACAATGATTTAAATTCAAGGCAATACAATGAATAATTTTAAATGTGTACTCTCTCATAAACTAATTGAAATTTTATTATAAAACTAAAATATGCAAAGTATTAAAAAAGAATTATCTAAAATAAATCAAAATTTTTAACGGACTCAATTAATTTATTATTATTCAAATAAATATGGAAGTATTTTATGCAAACTTTTACTCGGCGTACAAAATCGAGCATCATAAGAAATCAAGTATAGATTAAGGGATCATGAATGAGGCTTTAAAATTTGTTTAAAACTTCGATCATCCATAGCATCTACAAAGTGGCAGGTCATTCTTTATTGAAAGATGTATTTCAGCTGCTCTAAAAGCTAAGGAGTATATGACAATCGAGTTATCAATCGGTAAAAGCAATGTTCGTGAAGTTAAGAACTCCTTGGAGGTGTTAATTTCGTCAATTGAACTTTCCTGCAAAGGATCTTACAGTTATGTTTGTAAAAACTAGATTCAACACACCATCTGTCGTTAGGAAATAAGACTAAAATGAAATCATTTGACTCCTGGGTTTTAGCAAAATCGGTATTAGAACTTAAAGATTGTTTTAAATCTTCTGGGCGGGTGAAGTTCATTTTGCAATGCATGGAAATGCAAATATGTATATTGAACATTCTGACATCAGCAATACTGAATTTCCTTAAATGTTTGGCAAAAATTAGCCTAAAAGTCAAATTGGTATTTTTTTCCGCTTTTTCCACTGTTAATTTTTTAAGAGCTTTGCCAAATATTTGCTTTTAACGTGTGAGTTTAAAACATTACCATGCTTCGATTTTCTCTTTTTTTTTCTTGCATTGCTGAAGCAAGATGTTAATGAAATATATCATTATCTTTTTCACTCAATAAAATGTTGTTGCATGAAAAAAAAGAGTTTCCTTTTCTATAAAATGGTATTTCTTTTCGCATGCGACGTTACTTGATTTCGCATCTCGTTGAAAAATCTTTCGTTAATCTCTGAAGTCATAAGCTGAGGTTACAAAATTAAATTGCACTAACAGTCACTGGAGTTCTGCTGATTTCTTACTATAGAATTATTTAATGCTACTAATATTATGGCATTAGTAAGGATACCTTCACCAGGCTACAGGTAAAGCTCATTCAGAAAATTTGCCATCAGCAGTTACTGGGTGACTCGAGTCATTTGTTCATATCATATGGTGCAGGTCATTGTGAACAATTGTTCTTTAACAAGACATGGAAAACAGAATTAACCACAATTGACTTTCCATTATTATAGCTTTTATTTTTGTAATTTTTTATAATATTTTATTTCAATTAAATTCACTTTATTTGTATACACTCTAATGGTGACTTTTAGATGAAAAATTTTGCTATGAAAAAAGTCTGACTTCATTCTAATGCTATTTTAGAAAATCGCGATTTCTTATCCTCATTTGTTCATTTTTTAAAACTTTTAATAAACGGAATGTGCACATTTTAATTCTATAACGAGGTTTAAAGTATTGCATATACTACTGAAAGTTAAATTCGTATATTTATTTTTTGAAAACTAAGCAAATCTTAAAATGGTATATACATTTGGTATGATGCATACAGTTAATATGGTACATACATTTGGACATTATTAAAAACCTATGCTAATAATATCCAAATCTTTGGGCATATTAAAATTTTAATCTTCTAAACTACTTTAACAACATAATAATTTTTGTTGTGTTAAAATTTTCTTTTTCAGATGTATTAAGATATGTATTGTGTTGGTACTAAGATACTTAAAATATATATATAATTTGAAAGATATTAAAAAAGCATTAATATTTTTGAGGCATAGTTATGATTTTTGCAAATTAATCAAGTATTTAATTTATCCTTTGTATTTCTGTGTCAATTGAAAATAGTTAAAAAAATTTTAAAGGAAAAGTGTTTTATGTTATCATGATCAATGCTTTTTATGTGTATCTCCAGACAAATTTTAATCGTAAGAGTGAATTGTGGGTCCGTTGCACGAATACACTTTAGAAAAATCTTGAAAATAAAGTGCAACACCATTCAAATCGAATTACTATAATTTTACACATACTATAGTAATTTAGTCTTTTAAAACAGTGTTTTAAAATATTTTTATAATCTTTTTAATGTTTGGGATTTAGCTTTATATTATAAACTCGCTTAATTTATTTGTTTAATTGTACAAATTATAATTTTCTTCCATATACTGTATCTAATTTATCGAAAACTGTTCCGTTTAAAATTGCCACAAAAGTGATTTTAAATTTATCGTAAGAGTATAAACTATATACTTTATAAGATGATTAGTTAAATAAAGTAAAGGAAAAATTTAAGCATTTTATTTTTAGTGAAATTTAATAATAGTTTTTTAATTATAATGGCACATATATTTTCGGTGTAGATACAAAAAAACATGAAGTTAATAATTATTTAATTATAAAAATATTCTCATGATAGTTGTCATAAATGAAATCAATGAAGATTTGAATATTTTTCTTCACTAACATAAGTACAATATATATAACATAAGTACAATATATAAGTAACACTAACATAAGTACAATATATACAAATTCACTGATAAAAATTTAAATGCTCTCACTGATAAAAATTAGATATATCTATCTTGCAACGATTATAATTGATTCGATTGAAGGAGAAAAAGTCTCTTCTGTAAATTTTCGGTATACAAAAATGGTGCTTCAAGCTTCTGATATAATTTGTGAATTATTTAACTCTCGATTTCATCAAGTTGTCCAACTTTCAATTTTAACATTATTTAAATATCTCATATATAATTATATTATACTCCTTCTCTCGTATGTTCTTTCCAATGTTGAAGCAGGCAAATAATTCATTGAGAATCAACATCTGGTAATTGAGAACTACGAATATACGTATACATTTATTAGATATGATGAAAAATCGGAATAACCGAGTGATTAGGTTATCAAGGTGATTTTGGAGAACTATTTTTTTTGGATAAAATATAAGCAATTTCTAAGTGTAAAAAGGTATTGTGGTATCGAATTAATCTCACTTATATTATGTAGTGTAGAAACACTAGACATTTTTTTCTAATATCAGAAAGAAAACATATCTGATCAATTTTTTTTACATGTGCTTATGAGTATTTGCATGTGTTGTTTACATGTCTTAATGCATGTGTTCAAGGTTCACGCTCAATTATCCGTTAAGCATTCATTCCCACGCTTATTTTTATTGATGAAATCATCATTTCGCTTATATATTAATATCCTCTTTTGCTGTCACGTAATTGGGTTGATTAATTGTTTCACTTCATAAAACTCTTGGCTTTTTTGCTTGGCAATTCTTTGACAGGAAAAGGAAACATCTTTTCTTAAAGGTGCTTTTAAAATAAACAGAACTTAGTTCTCTATCACGTAACAGGATTCGATAAATTTACTTTCGAGAACTCTGCGCCACATTACACTTGTATGTCACCATTTATCAATTAGCTCCTTCATATTAACTCACTTTTCTCAATTTAACACTTCTCGTCTATAAATGAGCATGATGACAAAAATTGTTTTCAAAAATTTCAGTTGAGTCTTCTTGTACTTAGAAATGTGGTTTTCGGTTGAATGTAAGAGTGTGTTTATACAGACGTTTTGTTTAAAGTCAAAATTTATTTACATTTGTGCTATTTGTGACTTCTTCTATATTATTGAGTGATTATTTAAGAGTTGAATAGATTAGTGATTTTATTTCCATAAGTGTCATTGACTTAAGATAATATGACAATCTCTTGATTATTGGCGACTCCTTGTGTTTCCCAACTGACTGGACTGAAGTGAAATCGAGCTTTGATCCAGTATATTCAGCATTTTACTATCGGTTAAAGATATTTATTTATAAAGAAATTTCTGTGATGCTTTATTTAGTTTTTGTAAAATAGTTTGTAGCCATTATAGAAAAATTATAAGTATTTTTTACGTAGTTTTTAAATCCTTGATAAAAAAAAACTATATTTGTCTTGAAAAAAACTAATAAAAAAATGCATAAGTGTGTAATAAAGCAAAAACGTATCAGATTTGAAATTAGGACCTGCCCTGTTGTAATAATCAAAATATATTATTGAAAACCAAAATTAAAATTTTTCCTTTAAGACTTGAATTTTGAAATCTGGTATCTTTCCCAAAAATTGAAGATCTTAAGACCTATGAAATATTTCATCACTTTAAGCTCCTTAATTTTAACAAGTAAATCTGATAAAAATGATTAGCTTAAATACGTATTTAAAAATCTTTTCTTTTTTTTTCCTATAATGACAATTTTTAATATTAGTGATAACATAAAATATATTATGTAATAAAATTTGAGCGTTATTTGTTGAGGATGATAAAATGATTTCGGGGAGAATTGCATACATGTATATAAATATAAAAATTAATTATATAGAAAAACAAAAATACTTCGGAATTTGGTTCTAAGATATTCGAATCATCAAGCTGATCAGAGACGGTTAAATAAGTCATTTCTAAATCGATATCTGTGTATTCAATTAGATCTATAAAAATACATAAACAAGGTTAGAATTATGGAATTTTTTTCAACTCATTTCATAGTTTTTTTAAAATTTTATCATGAACGTGAATACAATTTTCCATCTAATTCCATATAAATTAAAATAACTAATATTTACATAAAATTAAAAAAGAAAATGTAATTTACATTTTTAAATTAAAAAATGACATTAAATTAATGAAGCAATAAAAAATTATATCTATATTGCAAATCTATAATAAATCCTAACTTCATATCGAATTATTAATTTTTTGAAACAATTAATTTAAATAAAATGTATTATTAATAAGGATCCAAAATATATTGATCCATGATTAAAAATCATTCTTATTTATTATTTTATGTACTTCATCATTATTATTATTACTATATGTATTCCATTATTATCATTATTATATATATTTTCACGTTTAAGCTCAAAAGAAAAATATTCATTTCTTCTACTATTCATTGAAATAAATTTTTGATTGTGCATAATGGCTCAATTACTTTTCGGGAAGACATTTCATGATAGTGGACCCTTTTCTTGTATCGCTAGGAAATAAATCTGGAAAATTCATACGCACCTACCTCAACAAACGTATATATGAACAAGTACACAATATCTATCTTACGTTTTGTGTGTGAGATCGAACCCAGAGCTTTCACTTTGAAGAGCAACGTCATACCACTAAGCCACGATGAGCTTTATAACGCACTACTTAAGAAATGAAGATAGTGATTTCAGGCACATCACGGTTTATAATAATTAGCTAACAGTCCGAGGTTCCTCAATAACTGCAACTTCTTGCTCTTTATCAAGACTTTTTGAAGATTGTAAACTAGAGTCACAATTCCCAGATACAAAGAAAATGGTGAGAACTTCCGTTATTTGATTGCAACACTCAAATCAGAAACTAACTAGTTCTTGAGTGTGTTTAATAGTTGGTTGGGGTTGGATTTTATGGCGCAAGGTCCAAAAGTGGATATGCTGCGCCAAGACTAAAATTTTTATTTTGCATTTTTTTAAACCCAAACAACATTAAAATCCCTTAAAAAACAAAAGTCTTTGTATATAATATTATTAAAATCTAACTGTTTACATGTATTTAAAATAATAACACGTAAAACATAAATTAAATCAAATTTAAAAAGGTAAATAATTTTCTGTGGGGTGGTGCCGCCGACAAATCAAATAATGTTAAGAAATTAAAATTAAAATTAAAAAAGTGTAAACGTTGGTTGTTAAAATCATGACATGAAATTAAAATATGATATACTGAATATGGTCATCACACGCCTCACACCACGGATTTAATTCGCTCAGAAACAAATGTCTG
>JAPDSC010157689.1:0-39739 GCA_026290005.1 Latrodectus geometricus | reverse complement strand
ACATTCTAAATATAATTTTTACAAAGAAAACAACTTAAGAAGCTTAACGATTGATTAAACAACAACACCAAAATGCCAAAGAAAAAAAATTTTCATAAACAGAGATGGTATTTTTATAATTTTTATTTTATTTTATTGAACCACATACACATTTATTTTATGATATAAGGTAAATAAGGAACTAATTGTTCACGCTATCTCTACTGTGCTTTTTATAGAAGACAAGTTTAAATTGGCATATTTGACTCCGATAAACGGATGACTAAAAATCTTTATTTTCAAATATAAATAAATAGTTGATTTATCAATAGATGAAATTTTATGAGTTAAAATAACATAAAGATGAATCATTTGATACCATGAGAAACTTCTGTGATTCCGCCTGTTTGCTAGAATTTCTACAAAATTGCTTCATTTGGCGATATTTTCCAAAAATATAATATTTCTTGATTCTGTAAGAAGTTTTATGAATAGTTATTACCATTTTAACTGGTGAGAAATAATAAATAAGTTGGCATCAGTGTCATTTCAACAATACATCAATAATGCAATGTGAACAAAGTATAATGGAATATAAAAAAATGTATCGATCCTAAATTTTGAATTATAATCAATGTACAATGTTGTTCTATACATCAATGGAACGATTGGAGGCTTTAGAGCTGGCGAATTTCAACTATGCCTTAGCCTCTTTTAAGTTGAAGTAAAATCAAATTCGAAATCCTTCAACCACGTGACAAATGCTTTTATGAATCAGGTATTAGAAAAATAAATGTAAAGTGAGAATCATAAATGTGTACTTAATACGATACCTAATAATAACTTTAACTTAAAGTAATCAAATTTTAAAGAATAAGAACAAAATAAATTGTTCAAAATATTTTGTTAAGAAAAAAATTCTAATGAAAAAGGTTTTGGTCTAATTAAATGATTCAAGATTTTCTTAAGAACGAAAGCTGATATGATGATAATGAATAACATCGTAATAACCTAACCGCAACAGACTACGCTTTACAAAGATTCATCATATGCAGATTTTACTGTTATCCAAGACACTACAATAAAGTTGGCAGCATTTGTTGTCAAGTGAATGGTGATTTGCATCATAGGAATATATGCCAAAATTTCATTATGATTAAGCCAATTGGCAACGAGAAATAAAATTATTTGGTTACTGCAAAAATCTTAAAGCCTAGAAATTAGAGTTTAATTCAGAAAATTAAATTATAATAATTTATTAAAAAAATTTAATATAGTTTTATAAAAAATAAATGCATTATGTAATTAATATCCATATTAAAAAATTTACTTATAAGCTAATTTTAATCTTTCACTGATGGATTAAAAATAATAAATTATCGAAAATTTCACGTAATTATATTAGGTTGTGTGAGGTATTTGCTTGTTTTTGCCTATATAATGGGTAAAAAATGGCTGAAAATATGCCACATATAAATATTCTGCGTAAAAATATTAAATGGTATAAGATTAAATTGTAACAAAAACCTCTTATAGAAATAATATGAGCAACTGCATTTTAAATATAGATTAACTTTAAAAAGAATATACTTTTAAAATGTCAACAATGTAATCCATTCCTTCATTAAGCGGCATATTTACATCACTTTAAAAAATTAGAGTAACATTAGAATTGCCAAAATGACTACCAAACTTAAATTATCAGAATTGGATTTTATAAACTATTTCAAATTCATTTTAAAACAGGCCTTAATTATATTAACAAATTGAAAACAATGTATTTAATTTGTTTCAAAGTATATTTTAAAACTAAATTAATATTTTAGATCTTCAACGATATAAATTTCTAGCATAAATTATTTGGGTAAACATAACAAAAATACTTATATTGACGTAAATAAATTGATTATGTAATGTATATATTGTAAGTATTAAAAATTGAGATTATATATAATGAAATGTTTGTTATGATATACGTATTTGAATAACTCTTCATGTTCTATATTTTCTGTTTTATATCATACTGGGTGCTTTTTTACAATTCTAACCACAGATTATTCCTTAATTTGTCCAAAAGGAAGTCCGCAACTAATGCAGAGTGAAACACAGTAGAAAATCTAGGTACCGTGGCCCCATAAAAAACAATTATTCTGGTAAGCAACTAAAAAGTATGAGAGTTTATTATTAGGGCTACATATTTTTTCCTCAGCAAAAATCAGTGCCTGAACCCATCATTCATAATAGCTTAAATAAATAAATTACAAAAGTAAAATTTTATCAGAATCATTATTTAAGTAAAAAATACTGAAACAATGATATCCTATTTTTAAAGAAAAGCTTGAAATAAGGAATTTTTTTTAGTATTGAGAAATTAATCAATAGTTATTGCATTACAAGAAAATAATTTTTTGAGACATTATTTGATTTGATACCGAAAAATGCTAATTATCAAAGATAGAATATAATTAAAAAGAAAACATTGAAAAGCGCATACTTTAAATATTTCAGAAAAGTAATTAAGTAACTATGAAACTATCATAATCGGATCTTTTTCATACGCGTTTCATACACAAGAGATTATTATCAATATTTGCACATCTGTTGACATAATCTATAATTCAAAGAATGTAAACAGTGAAGTACCTTTAAAAATGTTTAAATTTATTTCACTAGACATTTGTTTATATTTAAGATAGTTGTTGTTATAATGTCATGTTAAGAAATAGCATCTTTGAACAATTTCATACCCAATAATAAAATATCTTTTCATAAGAGATATTACATCTCCATTTCTTTCATGATACTCTCGCACAATAAATTTATTAATAAAAGTAAATTTAATTTTTCTTTGTTCATCATTAAATAATTTCTGTTTAGGGGTAATTTAAAAATTTAAGAAGATATGTCGATAGCTCCATGAATATAGATGACTTTGAAATAATATTCCTTTTATTTTTTAAAGTTATTGGAATTTAAAATATTTAATTTTATAGGAATATTTAATAAAAAGTATATTTACGTATGTAACAAAAACATGTAATTAATATGTAATATATACATACATACATACATATATATATATATATATATATATATATATATATATATATTCCCCACCAAAAAAATAAAAAATTAATCTGAAAAACAAATCATCATATTTAAATGAAAAAATCACTTTTAATATTTTTTAATATTGATAGTTAAATAACTCTAAAGAAATTATTTTAAATAACTACTGATAATACTTACTGGTGTTATCGGTTCTTTGGGAAGAGAATGTGATTCCTGAATTTTTCCATCTATGAAAACAACTAAGAAAAATAATGTAAATATCCATGAGATAGGCATTAAATGGAGTTTTCCTCTTCTTGACATTTTTAGTTGTGCGGCGATTCTTATCGAGCTGACTGACAGGTCACAGCTATTGTCAATAAAACAAGAACTCGCTCGGAGAAAATTTTCAAACCAATAACAGAAAAAAAATGGTGCTTTTGTGCTGCCATCTATGTAAACAAATTGATACTAAAAATGATCTTGATTGTAATGAGGATGCAGCTCAAAACATTTCTTAAATTTTAGTGATGCAACGAATAAATAATGCAATGTTAAATTTTTAACTAAAATAAAATATATTTTTATCTCTTTTTTGAAATTAATTTTGGCTGAATTTTTTGAGCCGGAAAAAGCGCTAAATTTGTCAAACTGTGCCGGAATGGATTCTTGTGATTTTATTAACTAAATTTGTGTTATACAACATGGCTCACTCAAGTGAATTTTTTTCTATTTTGTATTTTTCTCTTCGTCATGTAAATGAAAATAAGGAAGTAAATTATTTCTTACTCATAATTACATAAATATTTCTCTTACCCCCAGTTCACTTTTTACTAGATATATTGATAAAATATTAAAATTAACAAATATGCTGAACAGTTTTTCAGTTAATATAAATTAAGAATAATTGATTTTTATAAAAACTATTATACTATACCCACAAAATTATTTTCTAAGAACATTAAGAATTATATGTATTCTAGATATTTTTATGTAGTTTTTGTACAGCTTTACTGTGAACCATTGGTAAGTTTGAGAGGAATAATTTTAAATAAATAAGGTTCAAATAAGAATAACCAACCATATTTATCCTGAATAAATGGAAAAAGGGGTATCTAATAACTTTAATGGATAGAAAATATTGATTTTGTTGATAAATGAAACGAATTTAATAACGAACCATAATTAATAATGAAGTAAATTGAACCACCAAAACTACCATGATATCCACTATTTTATTCACGAATGATTTTGAACTATAAAAATAATTAAATGATTATATAAACAGTTAGTTCACATGTCTAAATATTCGAAAAGTGAATGTTACTATTACACTTTCATTTGATACAAAATATAGCTTGAATTACTTTGGATAAATAGAGTTTTAATCAATATTCGAAAATACCATATAGCAGTAAAGAAATATTTAGTTAATTAATTTTATAAGGAAAAAAGCTCCGTTTTTTAACAAATTCTTATTGAAGATTAGTAAAAGTCTACAATAAAGTCAAAATATATCATTTTCTTAAATGAGAGCGTACGTAAAGCCTTTCATCGCATTCTCGCTTTTACCACCATCGATATATTGTGCTGGTAAAAGACTTTAAAAATATGAATTGATTGAATAAAACATGAATTGAGACAATAAAATATCTTAACAAAAATTTCCCTGGAAGAAAAATTAATCCTGTATCCAGACATTAGATACTCTTTTTCACTTACCTTTTAATAAGCATCTAAATATTCATTTTATTTTTGTGTGAAAATTAATTATATCTTCACAAAATCTAAAACATATATATAATATTTAAAAATGAAACTTTAAAAACAGCAGCACAAGATGCACAGCTTTGCATTTTATGATTTAAAAAAAATTACTTTGCCAAATATGTTTATCACCTAAATAGTCAATGTTAGTAAAGCAATTGATGATTAAAAAGGCTAACTCCATTATTTAATTAAAATAAAATATATTTCGACCCTTAAGAGATACGATAATAAAAAAGAAACTTCAGCAAGATTGATGAATTTGATAGATAAAAAGTAAATAAACAAAATAAAAGGAAATTATAGATAAAACGTAAAATAAATAAACTTAGTTGAAAGAAAATTTTTTAAAAGTCTATTTAAAGATGATATTTACCACAAAAGAGCTTTAATTTATAAACAGAGAAATGAAAGTTTTGATGAGGATTACTACTAAAATAAGTAACTGTTGTTGTTACATAGGACACTTTGGCGAAGCCAAGCCCTCCTGTCAGGTACTGGGTGAATGAAGTCAGATAGAGCTCTTCTTCCGTTTTTGAACAGAGCACTCCTCTAAGAGGGTTAAAGTACGATTTTGGCTCCTAGATGGCAGCACCCTCAGAGTCTTCCAATTTAGAGATAGGAAACCAGGGATGACCCAAGGCCTGGCTCCTACCACTTCCAGAAGTATTTAATTTGGAATGGAAACATGGAGGACACTGCAACCACGATGAATCTTCGGATAAGCCAGGATTCAAACTCACCACCTTCCGGTAACGAGAACGACGCCTTAACTAATCAGGCCATCGCGGCCCTAAAATAAGTAACTAAAAACCATTAATGAAGCTGTATTTGTCATCTTCTGAACATCAACTTTCATTGAGACGTACAATTCATCTTATAAATTTAATATGTACAAACTCTCAACTGTATAATTAGAAACTCCAGTGTCACAAGAAACATCAAATATCTCCAGAGAAGCTTAGACTATATGAAGATAAATTAACTTCAATAAAACATAAATTGAAATCGAAAAGAAAACTATTGTCATGATGCTTTCTTTAATTAATAACTCATGAAACAACTCCCCGATACAATTAGAAGTAAGTTTTTAGTATAAAAAGTTAAATTTTTTTAAATGCTAATTAATGTCAAATATCAATTTTGTACATAAATAATTGTAAAGTACACTATTGTAGCTCATTTACAATGTTTTGGATCAAATTTTCTAACAGTTTATCGATTTTGAATATAATTTAAAAGATTTATAAAATTCTTTCGATTCTGTACACCTTTAGCAGATTTGCACAAATTCGTATTTTATTTATTTGTATAAATAGCTGTGGTAATGTAATGTGCAATATATTTTTATTACGGTAAAAATTGAAAATGACTAAAAGTGAAATAAAAGAAAGATATAAAGAAAATTTACAGTATCCATGCTTGTAATTATTGGATTTTCTAAAATCAATCTGGACAACTATTTCGCTGTGGATAAGGAGTAGAACATTATTTCGTAATATTTAATTCTATATTCTTCGAATTATTGAGTCTTCTAATTGATAAAAATATTCGATTAAAGAAAAGTTTGTTGTTTAATGCCAATTTGTCTATCACCACGATATTTTTGTATTTTCAGATAAGGTTCAACGGAAATTAATAAAAAATATTGAAAAGATAATGTTATATAGAATATATTATTAGATGTCAGTAATTAATAACTAAGCAAATTTGTTTTATCATGACCATAAGGATTTTAGAAAGGTACAAAATTCTAATGCATCTTTGATAGCAATACAATGAACATCCTTGAAAGAAAAGAAGGAATGGTCAAGGAAAAAAGAAGCCTTAAATTTCGTGTTTATATGATTTACGTTAATTTTGCGTTAAAAGACGTTCAGATAAAATTGATTATCAGAGGAAGAAGAAGGATAAATCTCCAAATGGTAGAAATTTTGTTTCTCAAAATTGTCCAGCATTTTTTTTTATTTCATTATTTATACTTATAAGAAAACTGAAAATTGGAGTTCGACGACCCCAGAGGCTTTTGCCCTTAATTATATAAGGAATTCAGGGCTGCAGATTCAAAACTAGAAAAATTCCTAAACGTAACCCATCGCAAGCACTAAAAACAACATCCAGATAGGACTTCCTTATAATTTGATAACAGGATTTATTGTATTTGTTTCGTTTTTCCTTGAATTTTTACGTAAGCACAGCTAGGATTATCCCTCGCTTTTGTTTACAAAACAAGCAAATCATAAAATCTCTTTCTCCTAAATATATTACGTAATACCTAAACATGTTTCATTAAAATATGCGCTTTATTAAAGTTTTGCTTATAAAGCATTTAAAATTAAAATAAATAGAACGAAACAGACCAAAAATTTTAAATTCTTGGAATAGTTTCTAGATTACTGACGTATGCCATTAATTATTTAATTAAAAGTGAATTTTTCAATCTCGGTTCGCCCCAGGCATTTCTGTTATTATGATTTAAAATGTTTTAATATTTATTTATCTTAGTTCTGATTTATTTTTATATCATTTAGATTCAGGGATGTGTGACTTTTTATAGAAATAGTGCCACTATATCTGGGATGAAAAATTCTGCACAAGCATGTTTTCTTTACTAATTTAATTTAAAAAAAATAAAAAATTTCAAGAAAATAATTGTTTATAAATCTATATTTTCAAACAATCAATTTTTATTTATTTTCAAACTAGTTTAAACACAGTCATCAATTTTCAGTGATAATTTCATTTTTACAATTCTCTTTTCAATTCCATGTAGTAGTAATGACTGTATCATTAGAGTATTGACTGTATTATTAGAGAGTTAATAAAATATTTAAATACACAATTTAAAAACTAGCTTTCAAATTACAGTCATGAATAAATCATTTGAAGAACTGTAGCTTCACTAAAAAAATTTTTTTACCCCTTTTAAAAAATATATTATTAAGTATACCAACGAAGATAAAAAATTTTGATAACAGACTGTCTCGGTTTTTTTAGAAGCTAAATATATTTTCATAAAAATAGATTCCAAACATAATTTTTTAAAAATAATGTTGAATTTTCCCGTTTTTTAAGTTTCAATTAAATAATGTTGCATGCTAGAAATTGCTTGGAGGCAAATTTTAAAGCTCATTTGATAAAATTAATGAAAGCGATATTCTTTCGTACGTAGGTTAATTTCTTGATGCAATTTATGATTAAATTCAAGAATAATTAATCATGAAGATTCAAATAATTTATGTCATAATAGAATTATATTTTAAAATAATTGAACTTGCTTACAAAATAATATAATGCATGTAAAAGTCTTTAAAAATAATACTTGATAACTTCTTGTTGTAGATTCTAAATAGTTTGATATTGTAAATAACATTTGTAAATGTAAACAACTATTGGATAGTATTTGTTAGTACTGCAATTTGTTTTTAGAATTTTAAGGGATGCTTAAAATTTGCATTCTCTTTTCATAATGATTTGGATAATACAGATCTTCTCTTTGAAAATAATTTACATAAAAATATAGATTAAAATTAAAAAGAAAATTTAATAATTAAAAAAAATGTTCAATGTCAATTTGGAGAATAAAGCTATTTTCCACCTACTTTTATAATCTTCATAAAATATTTAAGATTTTCATGTGATAAATTAAATATACAAAATGTTTAGTATCTTCATTGGATGACAAGATATTAGAAGGAATAAGAAAAATAGTCACAAAAGCAATTACTTAATAAAATTATTTTCTATATAAAATATATTTATCTTTTAATAAATATGTATTTTTAAATATTCAGTCTCAAATAACAAAAATTTTAGCATTAGTTATAAATTATTTTTTTAATTTTATTTAATGATTTCGTAATTAAAATTTTATGGGTTTAAATGTAATTGTTTACTCTTGAAATGCCTGACATAAATCAAACCAGCACCACTTTTAAATCAGAACATATTACTTTTATTTAGGAAAAATATGGATATTAAAAATAGAATCCATTTCCAAGTTATTCGTCATAAACTAGGATCAAAATTTTAACTTTCCATATAGAGAATCACAGTGATCTTTAATATAATACATTTATAACAGCAATATTTATACATGAGTAGATCATTATATTGCTACCTTTTACAATGCGTTAAAATTTATAAATAAAATAAAAAAAATCACAGCAACACTTTAAAACACAGGTAAAACATTGTAAAATTTAATTGAATGAGAAAAACAAAATCTTGCTTACAATCTAAGGAAATATGCATCAATAAAAATTGCAAACCAGGTTTATAATTTTAATAAATCAATCAATAAAAAATAAAATAGATGGTCTTGTGCAAGAAGTAAGAAAATAATTTCTTTATTAAACATCAAGTTTTTTCAATGAAGAAGTAAATAAAAATATCTACAATTAATACCAAAAAGCTTTATTTGTAAAAAGTTTATAAAAATAAAAAGATTAGTAAATACATTTCTCATAAAAATATACTATACAACAATAGGAAATTAGAAAATATTTTATAAGAAATGTAAAACTATACAGACTCCCAAATTTTTACAGTAAAATATACATAGTAACATAGAACCAAAAAAAAAAATGATATATTTAAAACTTAAATGTTCATTACTCAAAATTTAAATATAATTTTTTAAAATGATCACACAAAAATGTAATGTGAAATTAAACTTCTAAATACTCAACAAAATTAAACATAAGTTCATTAAATAAAAGCAAATCATTTCATGTAGAAAAGAAAAAAGAAACAGTGAATTATTACAATTATTTATGCAATATATTCATTTAACATTTATTTGTGCTATTTTCTATAAAAATATTAAGCACATTAATGATGAATACCATTTGGCATTGGTTTGATTTGTACTATCATTTTATGTCTACTTGAATAATAATTCAAATAGACTTACAATTTAAAGTTAAATATTTGGCACAATAATTTTCATAAAAGTATAAGAATAAATAACAAAACAATTTCTATAAAATATTAGGAGCAATAAAAAATAGATTTTCATGAGTTTGAAAATCAACATACACAAGTTACCATATACCATGCAAATAACTTTAAGCAGCTTCACATATAGGTAATTCATGAAAAAATATCTTTATAAAAAATAGATTAAAGCATTTTTTATATCATTTCCCAATTGAAATGAGTTTTTCTCTCTTCAACTTCTTCATCATAAAATCTGCATGGTTTACAATTAAAAATAAGTTCAAATAACAATTTCAATAAAACAGAATTCTAAAGTTGCTCCCTAACTTTTTTAAAGTTTTTAAAAATTATTCTAATGACATTATTTTTAATGAAATAGATTTTTAAGCTGCATTCACATGAGGAATCTCAAGAAATTTCTTAAATTAATTATACAAAATAAAAATTACATATTGAAACAAATCGATTTTTGAAACATCATGAGTTTGCTTTTACCTTTAAGCTAAAATTAAGTACTAAAAATATTTTATTTCTGATATGTATTCGCAATCATATGAATAAGATACAAAAGAAAGTTTGTAGATAAATAAAACAAAGAAATCACTTAAAAATTAATTACATTGATTAAAATAAAATATATATATTATAACAGAGTTAATAAATTATTTAAATACACAATTTAAAAACTAGCTTTCAAATTACAGTCATAAATAAATCATTTTAAGAACTGTAGCTTCACTAAAAAATTTTTACCCCTTTTAAAAAATATGATATTAAGTATACCAACGAAGATAAAAAATTTTGATAACAGACTGTCTCTTTTTTTCAGAAGCTAAATATATTTTCATAAAAATAGATTTTAAACATAATTTTTTAAAAATAATATTGAATTTTCCCGTTTTTTAAGCTTCAATTAATTAATGTTGCATGCTAGAAACTAAATATTTAAGCAATTCATAACTAATGTGAACAGGTCAAATTCTTAATTACCTTTAAAGGCCAATAAGAAACTCTTTCATAAATTCTATCATGCAAATTTTATTACAACAATGGGAAAATACTCAAAAATATATAGTATTTGATATTTATTGACAAGAATTATTTTCTTTAATTTTTTTCAATATTAAACAATATATTTTAAATGTATTCATTTTTTTATGAAATAAATTGGACAATTTTTCAAATTTTTACAACAATCAATAAAATGAAAGTTTCTGCTGTTGTTTGCTTATAAAATTATAGAAACATGGAAATATATCAAAAAATTATTTTTTAAATTTACATAAAAAGAGCTACTTTAGAAATTAACAGAATAGAAATAACATTTATCTACATAGACTAATCTTGAGTTCGCAAATTTTTTATAAAATTAACTTAAAATAAAACCATAAATGTTGAAACTACTGATTCATAAATTGCAATGCATAGATATCATTTGGTTAAAAGCCTAATCAAACTGCATTAGAAAGTTATTACAATTTTCATTTTCCCTACAATAATCATTCGTATATACATAAAGAGTTTGCCTTGACAAATTTAATAGTTAATTAATAACTTAAGAATTCATTTCAAATACATAAAATGATTTAAACATATTAATTATAATTGATTCAGAAATACTGAATCGTTAACAATAAAACATTCAATTCAGTTTATATTTTACAAACAAATCTATCACAAATTCTTAATATTATACATATAATGCAACAATAAAAATGTATAAGTAAGCCAATGGAAGTAAGCAGTCAGTCTAAAATTCCTGTTTTATAGTATTATTAATTAGGAGTTAAACATTAGGAACAGAAATAAGAATTAAAAACTAATTTATTTGCAGAAATATCTTTTAAAAAAGAATGTTTCTAATCTTCATATATTTAGAACATTATTTAATGTTTATTGTAAATAATAATCACTGTGTAAATAACATTTTTCTACATATTTTAATTGAATATATCTATATAATTGTAAATAATATTATGCCAACAATAAAACAACGATAATATGCCAACAATGATATCAGTAAAAAACAAGATTCGATAGAATAACGAACAGGTATATTTCAACAACAGTTGCAGATTTTAAACTATATATATAAAAATTACTAATATACACTGATTTTTGATAATTAACTTTTATTTAATAAATTCATTCTGAATATTGCATACAATAGAATAATTAACTTGAATAACAAATAAAATAAAAAAAAAGCTTAATTTAATCAATAAAAATATATTGAAGCTATGTCAGCATGGTTTTATTCTACAAAAAAATCATATCAGTGTGTAGTGGAATATCCATTAAGATACATGTTTTTTTTTTCTAAGAAATAAATGAAATCAAATTAGAATGCCATTAAAACAGGATGACTTTCATTTTATACTTTCATTTCATTTTATACTTGACTTTTATAAATGTTAAATGTTTTCTAATCATTAATAAAATTTTTTGCTAAAGTAATTTCCTATCCATGTCAGAACATCACAACCCTCTATTGCTTAACTTCACTGCTGTGTATATCAGCAAATAATATGAGTAAAAAACAAGATTTAAAAATACCAACATTTCAGTAAACCTAAGCAAATATATGATATGTATTTGTAATCCAAGGTGATCAGTTGTTAATGGTAAACACTTTTATGTTGGAAGAATATTTAAAACTTCATATTTTCCTCAATTCTTTTTCTTTGAAAATTGCAGGGGTGGCCCAGACAGAACTTCAGCATTATAGAGTTTACCAAGGAGCTCTACTTCCACTTTTATACCAGGGACTGTGAGGAATGGTGGAAGATAAGCAAAGGCTACACCATGGTTGACAGTGTATCCAAAAGAACCGGAAGTTGTAAAACCAACAACCTAATAAAAACATATATTGTTCAGAATTTAAAAAATATGAGTAAAAAACTACAAAATTGTTTTTCAGCAAAATAGTTTTCTTAGATGATAATCATTTCTCTTCTACTACAACACATACAAAAATATAATTAAAATATATAAATGGTTAAGTTTTTTTACTGAATCCATTCTATTGGTAAATTAATTTTTTTGTGAAGGCAGAACCATTTAACTGTCCATTCGGCCTCTATGTTTTAGAAAGAAAGGTCTTAGAAGAGCACAGACATTTCCAAAAATAATATATTCCTTAAAAGTAAATTATACATTTTTTTGTTGAATAATTGCATTACAATTGATGTTATACATATTTATTTTTAACACTGAATTAAAAATATATATTATACATTATTTTTTAAGAGGATTTATAATATGAACTATACTACAGACTATTTAAATTTTTCTATTATTATACAATCTTGAATATATATATTTTTTTAATGACTACAATTTTTATAGTTATTTAAAAACTGACAAAAGCAATCTACAGAATTTGCTTTCCTGCATCATTTTATAAAAGTTTTCATCAAATAATCGGTAGGCATATTTCAGCTTATAATGCAAATCATGAATAATTTAATTCATTATAAAAGAAATAATAGTAGTTAGATATATTTTCTCAATAATAAATATTTTTCTCCATTTTCCACAGAAAACTTGCCAAAGAATTATAATAACCAAGAACATTTATGCTTTCACTATGCAAAATTCATAGTTTTACTTTTTTTATATTTAATATTGCTCTATTACCATTCAAATATCCATTAATTTTTTAAGAATAAAATATATCAAATTCCATGTTGTCTAAAAAAATAAATAAGAACATTATTATAAATTAAAATGAGTTTGATGTAGTTAAAACATATTATGGTAATTTTATTTCTTAATGGAAACTTCAATATCATCAAAATGTAGTAAGTATCCAATTATGTATCATTCAATGACACACATTGCAGGGGTCGGAGTACAGAATTTTTTTTTTCAGGACACTATTTTCAAGAAATATCAGGACATTTTTCAGGACATATTTCAATAATTAAAGAAAACCAATGTTACTTTTACATATTAATTTCTGTTTTATGCATAAAACACATTTTAGAAAGGAATAAACTATTTAATAAATTCTGAGTTTTTTAATTTTTAATACAACAATATGAAAAATAATACAGAAATTTAAACTTTTTATACTGAACATTTTCTGAAAATTAATAAGTTACATGATAAATGCTTTAAATTAACAGTTAATTTATGTATAATTGAATAATGTTCATTTTGAACTGGATGCACTAGCATTTAATTCCAATAATTTAATACTGCACTTTTTTAAATTATCATTCACAGATGCAATCTCTGCATTAGCAGCACACAGCATCATTTGTCCAACTTTCACATCACTCATATTATCATCACTGATAGCACATGCTATTTTTTTAGTTGCATCATCCAAAAGTTTTTGAGCTACACACTGATTATCAAGTAAATTTTTTCTTTTCTTCCTCGAGTTCATTAATTTTTTCTAATAGGTGCGATTGTTTAAACTTTTTTTCACTAGTAGCTTCTACATCTTGGTCATCCTTTCTTTTCTTCTCTAATTATGTTACATCTTTTGATTTTTCCATATATGATGCATATTCTGCATGAGATTTCTGAATATAATGCATCATTTCTTTGGTATATGGAATGGAGGAAACAGAATTGCCATGCATTCGAATAACATCATGACAAATCTGTAAACTTTGAATGGTTAATTCCGATAAAGAAGCTCTCTCCTTCGTCACAACAGAATTGTTAGTTGAAAACCCTCTTTCTGGTTGGAAATTTACATTCAATAACGACAACATGCTTTAACCACTCTAGAAAGAGTAGGATATTTTATATAACCACCAGCATCTTTTATATTGAAAACCGCATTCCAATATTTACAGATATTTTGATCATTATCATAATCATTCACAATCAAAGTCACATCTTCACACATGTAAAGAATCCACTCTTCATTCATCTTATCAAAATCTGAAGAAGTTTTATTCACATGAGTAATATGTTGAATTAATCTGCTACATGAACTCCTAGACTCTGCCTTTTTTCTATTATAAGGAGACAAACACTGGAGATCTTTGAGTAAAGGATTTGTTATAGGAAGTTTTTGAAGCAAATGCTTTGAAGTTGCTATGTAGCAGCTTCTAATACTTTGTAGAAATGTTGTTTTATCAGTAAGTTCTTCCAGCATTGCTTTTGCACCATGACCTACTTCAATCTTGTTTAAATTTAACCAATTTTTTCCTGAATCAACATTAATTTGTAGCAACTTTACTCCATTTTTTTCACAGATTTCTTCTGGGTTTAAAAATTTAAACATAATACTGCGAACAAGTTCATTTAACTTACTGTACATCACATGTACTAAAGGTTCGACTTTTTGCTTTAGAAGTAAATAAGGTTCAAAAGTTTTACAAAAAAATGAAACAAAATGCAGATATGCCAGAGTCTTAGGGTCTTTCAAATGTTTTATAATCCGAAGATATCTATCAGAAAGAGGAGATTTCGACTCTTTAGGTATTTTAACAATGAAATATTCCTTTAGAACATCATATTGCTCAACAATTCTCTCACAAACTGAGCCCAAAGTTAACCAACGGCTCTCAACATGACGAAGGAAACTATGTCTAGCTAAAGTTTCTTCCAGTATTTCTAACTGTAAGGAATGATAATCTTCCCTTCTTTCGGGAGATAGCTTGAAAAATTGATGAATATCTATAGCAAATCCATCAATATTACAATCAATTTTATCAATACCCTTACGCAGTGCTCCATGGATTATGTGTAAGCAACATGTACCCAAATCAATTAGTACTGGTAAACTTTGCTTACTCAGTTCACTATTTATTTGCTTTAAAACAGCTAAATTAACTCTTGGTCCATCCATTGACAACTGCATTAATTTTTCTAAATTCAAACCATTATTTTGAATAAAACTTAATAAAATTTTTACAATTTCATTGGCTTCAGCATGCCCTAAAAATGTGATTCGAGGTAACAAATGACATTTTTACCTTGTTTATCAGACCAATATGAGATGTAAATATCCAACTGTTTCTTTATTTGTTTTGTAGTAGTTTCATCGAAAAGTAAAACAAAATATGAAGTGCCGATATCCCGAAACAAAAGAGTTTTGAAATACGGACCTAATTCAAAATTAATCATATACCTTACTTTTTTGTCAGATAATTTGAGATTTTTTGCTATGGAGGAATCAAAAATTTCTCCGTAAATGTTAGCTAAATCATTCATAGATGAAAAAGAATAATTATTTTTTATTGCCACTAAAACTAAAATGGTTTCAGCTTTAATGGTTTTCTCTGATGTCGTTTTGGGGAGCCATGATTTGTTATTCACTACTACAGTCGATGTCGAGGATTCAGATGAAGTTGATGACTTGATAGTAAATAGTGTTTGATTCTTGTAACAGTTCACAGCTTTTTTGTGTTTTAATCCATCTGCATGCGCAAGCACTTGTCTAAAACCCATATTTGAAACACTGAATCTGCTTTTGCATACGAAGCCCTCCACAGAATGAACATCGTCAACACTTCGGCACCATGTCTTGATTAGGCATTTATTCCCATCTTCCAGTTCCAACCATTTGTCGGAAAATTTCGTTATCCTTGGCATTTTTAAAAAAAAAAATGTTTTCAAAAAAGAAAATTCTGAGCTTGCTAATAAAAATTTTTCAAAACACTCATCAAAATCTTCCAAAACAGCGCGATAAGCATTTCAAGCATGCGCATAAACGTAGGCCAATAATTCTCACAATTTCGATATCATTGTAAATAGTTGTGCACTACTAAAATCAGAATCTTTGTCTGTAAAGGCACCAAATAGAATTTAATGGTAAACCCAAACCTAAATTTTTTTGACTTCAGACATGCGTGAGCAATGGCTGAAAACGAGGCGCAGACGAATGTATGGCAACCCTATTTCCGGTTTGAAAGAGAACAAAAAAGGGGGAAATTTTTCTCTTTCTTTTTGCATAGAAAGCAGTTGAAAGAAAAAATATATTCCACTGAAAGAAAAATTTACAACTGAAAAATATAAAATTATTAATTGAAATTAAACTTTCAAAGGAATGTAATAAAAAATTAAGGAATTCCAGGATTTATTTTGAAAAATAAGGACATTTCAGGACGTTTTTTAAAAAATCAGGAATTTCAGGAATATCAGGACAACTCCGAGCCCTGACATTGTTAAAAAATATCTACTTTTAATAGACTGAATCTGTTAATACCTTATTGGAGCACCAAACTGATTCATTTCCTTCTGGATCAACATCAGTTGAATCAACTTTCAAATGCACCAATTTCCTATCCAATCCATTCCTCTGGATTTCAATGAGGGCTGATTTGCCAATGAAATCAGTTTTCTTCATATCAATAAAAGGTTGTAATCCTGCTTCAAGAGGGTTAGTATCTAAATTCATCTAAAAAAAAATCAAGCAAAATGATAAAATTGTATGAAATTTCACAAAGTTACAATGTCATTCTATTTTTTTTAAACCAAATGCTCAGAATAAGATAAAAAAGCATTTAAGTTTTTTAAATTAAATTATTTAAGATAAAACTAATTGCTTATAAAACTAATTTAATAACAACTTTTACTTAGAAACAAAAATTAAAAAAAATAAATATTGAATAAAGATATAAATGATATAAAAACATTATTACTATAATGCTAGGAAACGAGCAATTATATATATATTTTTAGTCTTATTTAGTAAGCAAAAAACATAAAACATTTCAAAACATAAAACATTTAAAAATATAAAACTGTAGAATATCTACATTGTTTATACCTTCTCAATTTTTTAAATATCAAAATCAACATGAATTTCCTATTTTTCATGTGGAAAAGAAACAAAATAAAATCTTGTTTCATTTGGGCAGTTATTTTTTATTTATAAAATTTTCATAGAGATATTACATTTGTATTTGCACAAATTACATAAAATTTCACCTTAAATAGCACCATAATATGTAACTAATAATAGAATATGTTAACAAAAGCAAATATTTTAATTTATGAACATGTAGAAATAGTTATAAAATAAGCTATGTATGTGCCTTATTTTTTACAATTAATATATCTTATTTTTATACATCAGTTAGAGTTTTACAAGAAATTACATAAATCATTTTAAACTTGTGAATACCATTAATCAAAAATTAGAAATTAAGCTAAAAAAATGCTTATATATATATATATATATATATATATATATATAAGAAACAATAAGATTTATATATAGAAAATTAAACTGTTTTAAATGGGTTTATTAGATTGAGTGAACACAGAACCAATAATTAGAATGTAAATAATTTATCAATAAGAATGTAAATAATTTTAAGGACAAACTCTTGAGTGATGCTGTGCTGTATTACTTATATTGTCATAAATATATGTTATTATTAATATAATGATGTAATGATTATTAAAATTAAATGTTGATAAAAAAAGAATCTAAATAAAATGTAATTTCAAATTAAAATATAACATAAGAAAAGATCCAATAGCAAATATAAATGCATTTGATTTGAATAAAAATAATTAAACAAGAGAAATATATAACTAAAAAAAAATATTAAGAAGATTAATCAAATGATTTATCTAATTAAAATGATTTAAATTTTACATATTGATAATTTTTAAATAAATTTAATTTCATATAATTTAAAAATCAATTGAATTTAATATGCAAATGCTTGCAATATACTCATTTTAAACTTCTAAATTAGAAATGAAATTTCCAGACAATATTAAAAAATGAATTAAAAAAAGTTTCAATTAAGTTAGAAATAAAATCTACTGTTAACCATCTATAGATTATTTTGAAACTCAATACATTAATTTTAGTGCAAATTGAAAACAGTAGATTATTCAAAAACTCAGTTTAAGAATTTTGAAAGTATACCGTAATTATAATATAATGATTGATCTTCAAAAGAAATTTACACAGTGATTTTAACTATATGTTATATATATTAACTATTGATATACTACTACATAGCAAATAATTCTAATCACTAAATAAGTTTCGTACATATTTCATTTCTCATCTAAAAATAGGAATGGATAAATATTAAATCAATATTTTAAAGTAAAATGACAAACCTCTGCACCCCACATTCGGAAGCCTTTCTCTATGCGTAAGGCATTCAAAGCATAAGTGCCAAAGTCACCAATTCCAAATTCTTTCCCTGCTTCTAAAAGAGCCTCATACAAGTGTAGAGTATCTTTATTAGGATGGTATAACTCCCAGCCTAATTCACCTGTGTATAAAAAAAAAGAAAATTCAAAGCCACATTTTTAATAAACACACATGAACTAAAAAGTTGATAAATAAAATTATACAATTAATTTTAAACATTATTAATTATTATGGGAACTAGAAATTTTTTCTTTATGTAATGAGATTTAAAACCTTTTGAATCAGTAATAAATAAAATAGTCAAATCAATGTGGTATTTAATAAAGTAAATTTCTTAATAATATTGAAAAATTTTCTTTTCAAAACAGAAATTGAATACCAAAATGCATCATTTAATGCACACCACACATAAAATAATTTAGACAAAATATTTGTATTCTATGAAAGTATAAAAACATTTTAGCTATGTATCACATTTTAATAGAATAAGTCATACACTCCTCTTCCTATGAACTCTAGTCAGAGCAACCAATTTTTAATTCTTTATATTATTGACTACTGATTATAATTCTTAATTTATAGGATATGAAAATTTTTTACTGTTTACATAATGTTTTCTGTATTTTCAAAATTTACTAGAGAATCTTGAAAATTTTCCTTAGATTGTCTCTGGAATAATCAATTGATGACACTGTCATTAAAAAATAGTATCTAATTCAGAGAATTAGTCAAATGTTGTTACAACACGAATTATCCCGATAATTAAATCATATTAATAAATTTAAAACATGAATTAATTTAATTTAAAAACGATAATATTTAATGGAGATTCTACAATTGTTTAACACAATAAAATGATACACTTATTACAAAAATTTTTAATATAATATCTTACTAGAAATGAGTTAAGAATATCATTCTTAAAAATTGAAATCATTTTTAAAAAATCAAAAAATAAATTTTAAAAAAGTTGGAGTGAATTTAAAATTAAAAACTAAATTCAATCTGTCTGTCAAAAAGTCTGAAAAAATTCTAAAATAAATTGAATTATTTAATTTACAAACAATCAAATAACTTTTTTATATTAGAATTACATAAATATAATTTTTATTACAAGTTGCTGAAGATGACATGTAAAAACTAAGTTCAAAAAGGCTTTTAAATGTATAGGTTAAGGATTAATATGGTCATTATAAAGAAATAATAATTTACAACTTAGTTACATAAACAATTCAAACTGCTAAAAAATCTTTTTTTTTTTTTTTTTTTTTTTTTTTTTTTACAATTATAATTTATTGTTACATACATATAGAAAAGTTTAATATCCAATTACTGCAAATAATATACTTATTTAATAAAAAAAGTTTTAAATAAAATATTAGATAGTGATATAGTCAAAATGAAAACTTATTAACTAGGGTAATACAAACACCTAATTCAAAATGTTTACCAGTATAAGATAGCCTTAATGCAGTAGTTGGAACACCAGCTACTTCCATAGATTTTGCACTAAAGAAAGGAAATGCTTTCTCGCCTACATCTTCCTTTGTTAATTTTTTCAGCACTTCCCTGGAGAGAGGACCAGCAATACTCAAACAAGCTAATTCATCAGTGGCATTTTGGATTTCTACTTGGCTATTCCAGTCTCTAGCTTTTTCTTTTAAATACCTATAATATATTAAAATTATTTAGTTTAGCATTAAACATAATAAAATATGAAGTAAGTTTCAAGTATGAGTTTCTTTTGTAAGAATGAAGATGTTAGAATTTTTGCATGCATTCACTTTAGAGAGATCCAAATTCAAAATGCATTTCCATAAAATGTAAAATTTTAAAATTTTGTACAATGAACAAAATCACTATCATTGTATAGGTTTAATCCAATTGATCATATCAATGCATAACTCATACAGAGGAAATAAAAAATTTCTCTTAACACTGACTATTAATGTAATAAAAAATTATAATTTGAAGCATACATTTCATTTTATTGTCATTAAGGCATTATAATACAGATCTGTGCTTAATTTAATGAATGACTTATTAACTCAACTATTTCTAAATTAATTCCTTGAATAAAGAAAGTTAAAATCTGCACTCATCCCTTTGACTTTAAATATGTTTTTCACAAATTATAGTTGGAAATCAATGGAATATGTAGTAACATACGTAAGTACAAAAAAGTGCTTATATTTAACACATAAATACTGAAAAATATTAAGATTAATACTAGTTCTATTTCTTAGAAATAATCTTCACTACACAATTAAAGATTAAGAAATAAATGTTAAATATTTAAAATAATACTGTCCCTCTTATTTAAAAGATGATTTTTAATATACTTCTATCATAAATAATATAAACATAATCAATGTAAAAAAATTATATATATGATGCAATATAACTATTTTCCATTAAATGTATATATTCTATCATATTTTGAAATTAATTATTTACCAGTTTTGAAAGATAGTTATTAATTTTTGATAGCTATGTTAAGCATATACATATATTTTTATATAATTTCTTTCTCTCATAGATAAATAAAAATAATAACAATATATTTTTAGCAAAAAACTTTATACGTGATATAACACAAATGAAATTTTATTATTATCAAGAAAAATCTTAGTATAATAAAATAGAGAAATATTAACATATTTTTAAAAATGGTCAAAATTTAGGATTATCTAGCATATCCTGTGTAATTTTTAGAAAATAAATTTTTAAACATAAATTTAGATTAATAATTTAATGAATGTTGTGGAACCCCTCTCCCACCCTATACTGCTGTGAAACTCTTCAGTGAGAGCCAAGACATCATGAACTATGGCAGCTAATGCCCTACCTGTCAGTATGTAATTGTAATATTTGTTCTAATGCTTATCTGTGCTATGAGTAGATTAAAAATAATAATATTTCCACCCTGAACCTTTTATCTCTAAACTATTTAGCTAGCCCCCTTACAATGTGGAAAATATGAGAGAGAGAGAGAGAATGTATAAAAAATATATATTGATTATAACAAAAATCAATAAAAATTGAACAGAATTATAATTCACATTCAAAATTATTTTAACTAAACAAAAAAATTTATCAAGTCAGTATTGTGCTACTAACATTCATCACTTTATTTTAGGGAAAATGTACTTTTATAAAACATTTCAGTTAATCATTTATAAATTAAGAAATTTTCTTAAAAAAAAACTGCTATTAAGAAAAATAGCAATTTCACAGCTCTTGTTGATACTTCTATTTTAATAACAATAAAATTAGATGAATAATTTATAATAAGAAATCTGTAAAGTGAAAAGGCATTTTATTTTAATGATTAATTATAAAATTTAACTGAAAAATATTTCATACTAAATTAGTTAATCAACAACAATTAAATTCATTATGTTCCCTATTTAAATTCTGAATTATTAAATTAAAAATAATCTTTCAATTAAAAATTATGTGAGTGTATATAAGCCATTTTTTTACATAAAGCTTTACAGTTACATCCATTGATTATGATTCAAATATAATATTTTTAAATCCCAAACATAGAAGGTATATATGTTAACACTTTTTAAATGATATTTTAATTCCAGTAATTATTTGAAATCAACTTAATGCACCTGATATCATGCACTTCAGAGCCTGATCCTGTGATTAAGAAAAAGTGATCTTCAGATAATTTTGTCACAGTTAACTCTCCATACACTTTCCCTTTAGGAGTCAAAAGATGGGATATATTGGTTCTTCCAACCTGTAAACAGAGGAATAATTCATAAGAGATAATTAAATTTATAACAGAAAATAAACTTTTATTTTCTTCATTTCACAAGTGCTTTATAAATTCAAAATTTGAAATTTAATTGAGAAAGCTAAATATTTTTAGATGTTAGGCTTTTCTAATTACATGCAAACATTGTAATGCTGGTTATATTTGAAAATTATCAATAAACTAATTTCACTAAAATAAAACTAAATTTATTCTATTATAATTCAACTTTTAAGCTGTAAGCTGCATACTAAATAAACATACACAAATAAGCTTTTATTTTCAATTATTATTTAAAAATTGATCTGCTTTTAAATGAAAATTTCAAAAGCACTTTCAATGAGGAATAATAGAGTAATTGTACACCAAATAAATTTTTCATTTATTTTCTTACACAACACATAAATAATTAACAGAAAAATGTATTATTGTTGTAAATATACCTATGATGAGAGATAAAAATGTTTTTTTTTTATGAAATTATTATTTAAAAATATATAAATTATTGGGGAGTATTAAAAGCTATAAAGTCAATCATAATTACTTCATTTTGATTTTAATAATACAGTATTTGCTTTGTTCGAAAATAACAGATATTTTTCCCTCCTTGTATTTGTAATACCTCATAAGTCTACTTAAAAATTATTCTCTTAAAATGCTGTCTTTAATGACTTGACACATAGCATTGGCCTCTAAAAAAATTTACTTCATGTCAAAATTTTCAAACCCCTTAATATTCTGAAAGAAATTTTATGTATATTTTCATGTTCAAATTCCTAATCCAGCAATTAGAATAAAAAAAATTTATTATTCATCAGGCATTTTCTTTAAAAATAATAAGCAACAACTTATCTCAAAAAACCATTAAAACATTTCAGTTTATAAAACCAGTTTGTTAGAACAATTTTTATTTTAGTTTATTATCTGTCATTTAGGAATAAAAATATAACAAGTTCTTTTACAAATTCACTAGTGAAATTTAGTAATAATCGGGTTAAAAATTAATACTTAATTAGTACACAAAGTATTTTATACCTTGTGTACTTGTTAAAACAATTTACAAAAATCCACCATTACACAAATGCCACAATTTAAAGTACTCTTCAACTGTCAATAACTTATTAGAAATACTTAAGACTAAACATCAGTTCATAAACTTTGATAAGGTACACAGGGAAATGACAAGAAAAATATTTCTATAATCTGAAAGTGCAATCTCTGAACAAAAATTTCCCCAAGCATAGAAAATAATTTTGTAACATTCAGGACTTTTTAAATAGTTAATGGGTTAAATTTCATATTTAATAAATGCTCTTGTAACTTTAAAAAACTTAGTGGACACAGTCACTACTTGAATTTGCATCTCTCTTTCCAAATCACATAAAAAAAGAAATAGAAATTTATAGGTATAGTAAAATTTTCTAAACAATAAATCTTATGACAAGCAGTATAGAAAAATTAGGATAGAAATATATGCTGTAATTTATAATCTATTTCAATTAATATTACATGTATAGCATCATTCTGAAAAACATAATATATAGATGTCATCTTTTATTAATTATTTCATCTCTTCATAAAGGAAATAGTTTTTTTCAATCAAAATAAAATAATTCTTAATGGCAATAAAATGGTAATAATGTACTATAGTTTTCTGAACTACATTACCTTTAGGCCATTATTTTTATAAGAAATGTTGATTCAATAATATATAATTTTAACTTTTTATAATAAATAAAAAATAATCAACTTGTATTTTACAGCTAAACATAAAAATTTAAGCAACATATTTTATAAAAAGGTATTTAGCAAAAGTAATAATGATTATGAAAAGTTGATATATTACAAAAAATATTAATTATATAAATAACATAAAATCTCAAATCAGTTTGATGATTCTTAAGATAATTTTCGAATCGGAATAACTTTTGAACACAAAATAATTTTTAACATAACTTATTATTTAATTTAAATTATTTATCTCCTATTTTCCAAAGAAATTTTAATAAAATCTAAAATGGTTTTTTTTTAATTAATTCTGAAATAATCATTTAAATCTCAAAGATGATAAGACAATGAAGCAAAATTGTAAATTTGATATTTAAGTAGTAAATTTTCATTACAAATAGTTATCCAAATTAATTTTAACAACATATCATTATTTTATTTTAAGGAAAAATTAAACTTATTTCCTGCATTTAAAATTTTCTTACAAAAAATTTTAAAATAAGTTTAAAAGATGAGTGAGAAAGACAATTTAATGCGAATTTTAAGTATAAAAAGGAGAAGTTTATTCTAACATATGTATTCAATTTCATAAATGTTTTTCTCGATAAGTCTGACTAATGTTTAATTGATAATGAAATGGTTACTGATTGAGAATAAAATCAAAAATTTTACTCAATTAATCTGGAAAAATACAAAAGTTGTGTTAAGAGCTATTCCCACAGAATCTTAAGTCTAATTATTTTTTTTAATATAATATTTTTAATGCATTAAGATTAAATGAAATCTATAAACTCAACCTCTCTGATAATGAGTGATCTCTATGAATAATGAATTTATTTAAAGATTTAAAATGTTTTTTGAAATTTATAAACACTTTAAGCAGAATGCATAAGCCTTACAAAAAAATAAAATAGTGTCATTTCGATTTCTTAATGAATGATGATGTGACATTGGTATTATTAAACATAACATTTTATTACCATGTAATTAACCACTATAGACATTTTTACTGAAACTTTCTAACACATACATCAAAGAAAGCTCTATATGACTTGAGGAATTTTGAAAATCAATTAAAATAAATTAAAGGACAATAAAAACTATAATAAAGTAAGATAGATTTTGCTATGCACAAGATAGCAAAAATTTTTTAATTGTTTCTGTTGATATAAATTACTTTTATATCTTTTCATAGTAATGTAATGAATGATTGTTTAGGCTTTTATAAAAATTTAAAATAATAAAATCTTCACCAAAAGCTAAACAACAAACCTTAGGTAGTTTATTTGCAAGCATTTTATCCAAAAAAGGATGAGCATCTTTTCCTAGAACTCTAATTTTAGCAAATGGTGTCAAATCCAAGATCCCTACTTTATTCCTAACTAAATGACATTCTCTACCAACAGGTTGGAACCAGTTAGTTCGATGGAAACTTGGTTGGTAGCCTTTCACATCGGTTTCAAGAGCAAACCAAGCTGGTTGCTCCCATCCTAGAACAAATTGCAATCAATATTAAATTGTTCACAGAATTCAAAAACTTGATCTTTCTTTTAATTCTCTAACTAAAGCTAACATTTCTTTAATAAAAAGATTTCAAAATTAAAAAGACTATAAACTATATTGAAACAATATACATGTACACATGTAATGAAAATTTGTGACATTAAATATATTTGCAAACAGCATTGTACTGGTAATACAAATGCAAAGAAAAAATCTAATTGGAATTACCAGTTTTCAGTCAACTCATCCTTGTAATAAAAAGTAAACACAGTCTATGCAGGAGATTGTTGACAACAATGACAAATGTACTGTAACAGGAGGAACCTTTACTTCTAATGATATCTTTCATTTCTGAAAAATCTTGTGGCTTTGAAGTACACATCTTATATTTAAAATTACCATAGAACCAAAATAAGACTGGATAATTGTGGTGATCAAAAATTTTTAGAGTTATTTAAGGTAACTCAATAGCCAAACTTCTGTTGTAGCATTTGTAGAACACTTGGGCTAATTAAGGAATACTATCTTGCATCCATATTTCATTAATGGCATTTTACTTTACAATGTTGAAATCACCAAATTTTGCAATATTGATACACACCGAGTATCTGTTATATGGCATGTTTTCGTATTTATGGAAGAAGCATTTTGAGGAAAAATAATTGGAAAAAAATTGCTCAACAATATTGTACCATGGAGTCATTATAGTTTTGTATAAAGAACTATGTATATTCAAATAAGAGAATTTTTATATTTGAATAAGTGACACAAATTGAACATTTCTACCACCCTAGTGAATGCAATTCTTATAATTTATGTTACAAGTTGAGATGACATGTGTCTCTTCCAAATAGAATGTCTTTAGCAACTATTTGCTATTTTTATTATATTGGAATAGAAAAAGTTCATAAAACTTACATGCAATTACAGATTCCATTAAATACAGAGAAATTTTATCACATTAATCCATTAAGAGTTCAACAGATTTTATTGTTCATTTGCATTAGGACTACATTTTTTACAGATTATTCAAATATTGACGATTGTAACATTTTGAGTTTGAATAATTAAAAAAAAAATTTATTTTAAATATAAACAAAAATCTACCATTTTAATTTCAATTTAACATTTTTCAGCAAATACTTTCTGTAGATTGACTTGCATATTGCCTGGATTTAATCAACTTCATTTTGTTTATCCTTTTGCAGTCACTTTTTGTACACACAGGCTAATTTGACCACGACATTCACTTTAAAGTGAATGTTGAACCATTACAAATATCTATATCTGAGATGGAAAGCAAATTCATGAATCAGGAAAACAGAATTCCAACCATTCAGCTACCAGCTCAGTTTAACAAAACACAGAATTTTCATTTAATTAAAAAATATATAAATGAGAAGCTAAGTGCTAAGTTTGAAATACAGTATAAATGTTATCATTTTCTGCTTCATTTAATAAAATTAATTATAATATAATGCAAACAGTTTTAATTATAGAAACTATTTCAGTTCATAAATAAGCAAACTTTAAAAGTAGTAGTTATACTATAACTTTTTTGAAAATTAAAATTACAATAAGTAACACACCTATGCAATTTAAAATTACAATATATGTCTCTCAGAAATCTCACTTATTGTTGAAGTTTTTCTAAGATTACATACTTATTTTATTAAAACTTTCAAGTATATAGCTTAGCATTTCATGATTTAACTTCGTATTTTATTTTATTAAATGATGTAGTGAGAAGCCATACATGCTTTCAAACATAATAAAATTTTACTGATATATTTTTTTATTGGGTGATAATAACAAACAGTATTTGATATGTTATAAAAATAATCTCATTTAAATAGCTATTTATTTCTCAGAAAAAAAACAAATTCTTTAATAAATTTATCAGCAAAGTAAAATAAATAAATTTAAATAAATACTTTTAATAAGATATATAAGATAATATATTATAATAATGAATAAAAATTTTTTATAAATTTATCAATATTGATTTCTCTCTCCTTGTTATTTTGTTAAATTATAACATTCAGATGAAACAATAGATCAAATGTAGTATCTAAATGTGTTTATTTAACTTCTTAATTTCAAAAAACTTAATAAGATTTAAAAAGACATGCAATTGCAAAATTACTAAAAATGTTTTCGAAGAATATAGGTAGAATAAATTATTTTATCAGTTACTTCTTGCACAATGAAAATTAAAATTTATTTTTTAAACATATATTTAAAGCCAAAATTCCTAATAATAGTAAAAAGCATGAATTTCTAGATTTTCATTTCATACTATTAATTACAGTAACATGTTAAAGTAACAGACAATTTAAAAATGTAGTACCTAATAGTATTGTATCTGTTTTAATTATTTAAAAGTTTATACCTGAATGAAATGACATTTCTGCCCCTCTTTGCAACATCTTTTGATAAGCTCCTGTAATTCGAGCAGTTGGACGGCCAGCAGGCCTCTCTTCTTTTGGATAAGTATAGCTATTGTTCATGCCATATGTCTCCCGAGACTTTTCAAAGACGTATTCACTGAAATAAAATAAAAGATTAAGGAAAAATTTAAAATTTTTCTGAATTCTTTAAGTGATTCTAAATTATTTTACATAAAAATACAAAGCAGAAAACAGCATTTTTTAAAAATCAATTGGTATTTAAAACTGTTAATTGTTGAAATAATATTTAAAAACTATTAAATAAAAATATGTTTATTTCCAAAATTCTACACTAATTGATAATAAAAAGATATTATGGAAGATTATTAATGGGGAAAGTATAACAAGCAACTTCATAACTGAGAATACTATATTCTTTATTTTCATCAAAATAACCTTATTTTATGAAATTTGAATAATCTCAGTTATGAATTATTAACAAATTTCAACAGACTTGAACTGAAACATGTAGATAAACAAAATCTTGAAATTAAGCTAAAAGATAAAAAGATTTAATAATATTTAATGAGTATTACATTGATAAAATAATTACATGATATTGTTTGCTATCTTTTAGAGGATTAAATATGAATAATAAAAGCATTACAATGTAAGATTTTGAATTTACAATATTTTTTAAGATTTATAATAGTTATAAGAGTACTAAATATGGTTTTAATCTCATTAGTTTTATGAAAAAATGCATATTTTATTAGTGTAATTTAATCTATATCTCCTATTCATATTTTTATTTATCAAATGAAAAAAATAGTGACTTGTACCAAATAATATGCAAAGATAAAGCAATTTTAGGGAGTCAATAAAGATGTTTTCATAATAATTATGGTTCATTTTTTGATGAAATATGAAACACGTGCTTATCTCTGAGTTAAAAAACAAGAATAACATTAACTAAAAATTAAGTATTAAGATTAAAATTATCTCCAAGGAGCACTATTCTTTTAAAGAAACCGAGTAACATTTTAAATTATGGTGTTTAAATTAAAAGTTACCTTATTGATCTCTCTTACACTATGACTTTAACACTTGAAATTCCTTAAATAAAATTAATGAAATTGTGAAATTCTAATGTTAAGGAGCTTCAAATGAATACATAAAAGAATTTTTCAGTCTACCATTTGTTTGTGCTTAATGATGTAATTTTGAGTAATATGTTTAGAAATCAAAAATAACTGTGGCTAAAATTATAAAGCATAATACATTCTTATGCAATTGGTACATTTTTTTTCTTACAATTTTCATTATATATAAATTTGAACATGGTAGGTCATTAACTTTTAGTGTTCATAAACTTATTCCTCTAAGCAGAATATTTGTTTAAGATAGAAATTTCAAGAAAACTTTACTGTTTTTAAAGATTTAAAACAGGTTGAATAAAGGCAGTTATTTGAAAAATAAAATAGTAAAACTAATTTTAATATACAATTTACCAATAGAAGCATTTTAGAAATTAATACATAAAATAATATTTTAATTACATATTTTAACATTTTTTTTAATATTACAAATATTTTTCTACTTTGTTCAAATTACTAACAAGACCTTATACATTTGTTTTTTTATTTATGCACATTATAAGCTAAACCTACATAATTAATGTAGCTATGCCTATCGTGTAAGTTTATTCATTCTTTTTTTTTTTTTCACATTAGGAAAAACATGCTATTCATTTATCATAAATGAAATTTCCATATGTGATATCTACAATAAAATCATAAAAAAATTAAAGCATCTACAGATAATTCTTACAATATGGTAATAAGCACAGAATACATTGATATTTAACAATTCATTAAATATCTACTGATTCCAGTTCTTAAATAACAAGTCAAGCTGACAAATTATTGTCTTAACTTTGTAATATAATTTAATGAATACATACTAAATTCATTGCTTTTTTATTAGGAAAATATTAAAGAATGTTAAACTTATTTTATATATTACATTAAAATCTAATTTTTAAATTAATAATTAATTAACTATACTTTGTTTAGTTATTTAAAACATTTAAATCTAGTTTAGTAATATATTTGTTTGGTTTATCTAGAAAAATATATTAATCTATTTTGCCACATAATATGAAAGTTATAGATAAATATATTTATATTCCTCAAATATATTATCTTACAAATATAGAACTATTTATTTTATGCATTTCTTTTATAAATATTACATATTTCATACATACATACAACATATTTCTTCTAAAATATAACTTATTCTTAATTAAATATTTCATATCCATTTCCCTTGTGTCACATCTGTCTTGTTTATTTTATAAAGATAAAACTACCTATTTTATGCATTTCTTTTATAAGCCTTCTGTAAACAACATATTAAACAAAATAAGTATAATACTAAGTATTACTGAATCTGAAGTTTCGTAGACAACTAAAACTGTAAAAGCAGAATGTCATATTCTTTTGGAAAACTTGAGATTTTGAAGTCAATCTTGCAGGTTTTAATGGAAAACTATAAGAAACTTTCTTAAAATAAGTAATAAATAATATAATAAGTTAGAGAGCTTTTTCTTAGCTAGGTACATTTTTTAAAAAAGTCATTGTAGAACTACAAGTAAATTGCAGTTTACATTGATAAATAAACATATGATTCCAAATTTTTTTGAACTATTCAAGCATGTATGAGTAGTTTACTTTGAAAACAAAGAGTCAAAATTTAAGTCATTAATCTACTTGAAAAAATAGCTAAATAAAATATTGTCACCATAATTTGATCTCATTTTCATAATTTTTTTTTCCATCTGCATAATCAACATTTTTTTTTTAATTTACAATGACAAAATTTACAATTATAAAATTTTCAAATAAAAATAGGACATTATTTGTCAGTTTTCAACTTTTTCAAATTGATAAGCAAAAAATAATTTAAAATGAATAAACCTGGAATACATCTAAAGGTAAATAATTTTTTTTTTCAGTTAGTTAAACAGGTATAGAAAAATCACAGCTAACACAAATTACATAAGTAAATAAATTTTTTATTAAAAAAATTCATTAAAAATAATGATGCAAGAACTTGACATGGATCTTCTAGAAGGGAACTGTTATTAAGATACTAATTTTCTAAGCAAAATTGCTTTGGTTTGTTATTCAATGCTCTCATTTTGCTTTGATTTGTCATTCAATTATCTCATTTTGCACAAAAAACTGATTTGACAGAGAAACTAAAATTCAAAGTAAATTTCAAACAACTAAAAGCATCTCTACCTGAATAGAGAAGTTCTAGATGAGAACTTTTAGGGTGAAAATCAAATCCCAAAACTTAATAACCTGGGTAATTGTCAGTAAACAATAATGTTTTTTTGTTCAGAACAATTAAGGAATAACAAATAATTCATAATTCCATCAAATTATTTGAATATTCAATTGCATTCAACAATATTTTGTGATAATATGTAACTTTGGCAGCAAAGTTTTTCAAAAATCGGGTATATTAAGAATATATGCTTCCTTAAATAACAGTTGAAATTTTTCATTGTATTTATCTTCAAAAAAAAAAAAAAGTGGTTATATTTTATTATAAAAAAAATTACTAAATTACATCATCTAACTATCTTTAATGTTATGAAATTTAAGAAAAAAAGAAAATCAAATGCGAATTATTAGTTAAAAGTGCAATTATAAACTTACTTTGTTGTCCATTTACCAAATCGATTAGGATCTGTTTCTGTCACGTCAAAAGGTGGTTCTCCTTTTAGTATCCATTCAGATAAATATCGGCCTGCTCCACCACTATGAATGATTCCATATCTAGAAAACAAATTTTTTAGTTACATGGACGATTTAGAAGAGTTTTTATGAAATTTCATTCTGAATTAATATTTTATATAATGTAAAATTTAAAGCCTAAATTGAACTAAAGAACATCAAAGTATTTCAAAAGATATAGAATTTCATCACATATTTTTACAATTAAAAAATTATTTTTCAAAGAAAAAATCATGTAATCAAAAATAAAGTTAATATTTAATGAAGTAAATAAAAACTACCAAAATAAAGATTTGTAGTTTGTAAAATAAGTAAAATGTATTTATTTTATTTTACTTATTATAAGTAAATTACTTATTTAAAATAAAGTAATTTTAACAAATGTGAAAAAATTAATAGTAGAACTTTATTAATTTAACATATGTATAGTTTCATCTTTTTTAAAAAATATTACATAAACATTTAGGATTCTACTTTAATAGTAAAATATACAAACTTTGCTAAAAATATGTATTAGTTAATGTTTTGATGGAAGAAAAAAAATGCAAGAAATTGCTGCTAAGGGAAAAAAAATCAATGAAAACATTAAGTTCTTCATTAAAAACATTGATTTCAATTGATTTCATTATACACCAACATTTTAGATGAATAGACACATTTTTGATCAATTTAAGTGAATTGATCAATTTAATAATAAAATAAAGTCAAAATAATAATAGATAAAAAAGACAAGAAAAACAAAAATAAAAATTAATAAATTGAAAACATTTTTAAATACACAACACTTATACAATTAAATAAATTAAAATTTTACAATGGAATTGAGAAATTAAACAAAAATACTTTAATTACACCATTTTTTGTTCATAATCATACAAGAAATAGTTTAAATTATGAGTACTTAGAATAACTTATTAATTGGAATCTTCTGTAGTGTAAAAAAGATTAAAATCAGTTTAATTTTAAATACTGCTTCTTAAAAGCATAAAAATAGATTACAAACAATAAAAGAATTTTCAAGTGCAATACAATATTGACATAATATAAAACTTAATTACAAAAAATAACATTTTCATTTTTAATGATTGAGTTATAACATAAATTTATTCTATTAACAGATTTTTCATTTGTTTCCAAACACTGTATAGTTTTACATAGAAAAATATAGAACAATTTCAATTTACTCCATTTAATACTACTTATTAACTAGTTATGTAATCTGCTTATTTTAATCCTGATTAAAAGTATGACTGAAAATTTTAATTGCTTAAAGTTAAAAGTGAGATCTATACAAATACATTTATTAGCATGTGTGTAAATACTACAATAGATGTTTGGTTATTAAGATGAAGATGAAATGTAGATTAAATTTCTAAAATTAGGTATACTCTTTTTTGCATCTTATATCTCTTAAAATTATAAGACATAATAAGGTCACATCTTTCAACACTGAAATAATGGAATTTTTCAAAAAATTTTTACTACGTTTTATTTGTAAAATGTACTTTTCATAATCTAAGAATATCTACTATTAATTACTACTTTTAAAAACAATGCTCATCAACATAATAAAATTATACTATTACTAATACAACAAATATTTTAAAAAAAAAAAGTAACTGCACATTTTTAGCTTAGTAATTCCACAGAAAGAAATTTCTGCAGAAAAAAGTTTTTATTAAAATAATACATACCCAAAACCAACAGCTAACCACATGTTAGGTAGATCATAATAAGGACCTAACATGGGCAACAAATCTGGTGTGTACATAATGGGTCCATTAACAACTGTATGAATATCAGTCTCCTTCAGAAGAGGAACCAGATCCATTGCAACTTCTAGATGATCAGTTAATCTATTTAAATCAGGCTGGAATAATTCTTTTCCGAAACCTAAAAATTTGTAAATTTAATTATTTTCATGAACATCTGATGAAATGCAAATTAATACAGAGTAATATATCCAATATTAATAATCTTATTCTTAATTGATTAAATAAAATATTTTTCTATATTATAATAATCTTAAAATATATTAAATAACATATTTTAAGTACTTTATCTTCTGACAGAAAAAGAGTAGTTTAATAAATGATTAATGAATAAGAAACATATTAAATATTTTGCAGAAACATTCTAAATAAATCATTTGAATACTTTAAAGTCTTTTTATTTATATAATACTGGTATTTTTAAATTGCCTTATTTTTCTGTATATAATCCGTGAAAGCTTTGATGTATTAAAAAAAGTTTTGAATTTCAATGTGCGTATTATGCGCTGCTGCATACAATCTAATAAAAGAAAACATTCTCTCTCAAAAAAGCATACAATAAAGTTTTAAAAGAAATGTTAGCCTTTCATAAAACAAATAATAGATAGTACCACACTGATTGAACTATTTTAGCTAGAATCAGATTTGTTCAATTAGATTCAAAAACAAATTTGGTTCCTTGGAAAAATATTACAGCTGTACTTGGCTAACATCATTTTGCAATCTGTCTTAACCAGAGCTGTTTCATTCTGAAAATATTCATATTCATATATCATGTGGAAATGAAAACCTTGAAATTACACAGCAGATTTTAAACTAAAAGTTATGGGAAGGCAAATAAAAAATGGTGACAAACATGTTAATGTAAAGTGAAAAACATAGCATATGCGTCACAAAAGAAAAACATATCCAAAGTGCAGTTTGAAAATAATCCATTTATTTCATTTAGTTATTAACAAAACAAATGTATTTTATTTTAAAATATGTCTAAGCTTGCTTTCAAAGTAACTAAAAATTGATAGTTTTTCATAACAAATCTTCTTCATAATAAATGTTTTTTTGTATAATTTAGTATATTTTTAATTATACTGCATAATTTTTATTTTAAGTGACACCCACATAAATCAGCAGTATTTTCCACTATTTTCTGAAAAAATTGCTGCAGATTATACAATGCTTTTTTTTCTTTGGTCTTGCAGATAATATGACACAGCTGATTATACTGGAAAATACGATATTTTAAATACACACACACAAGGCTTTGAATTTAACTCAAGGCTTTGATTTAAACACTAGCTGCTAAAAAATTCATATAATTCATTAAGCAATTCATTGATAACCACATAACATAAAATTTAACACAATTAAATGATAAACACAATATTTTCATTAATATAATAAAACTAATGAATTAAGTTAGAAAAAATTAATATTCACAAAACAATTTTCAATATCCTAATATTTATTCATCACACATTTTTAATGTGTGTTTTCAATCAAATCAAATTTCAGTCTGTCAAATCAAATTAATTTCACATATCAAATAAAAGTTTATCTAAATTTATTGAAAAGTAACATTTTAAATACAAATTAAATATAAAAAAGTAATATAATGAAATAGTAATAGTTTTGAAGAATATTAATATAAAAATTATTTTTCACCTTTAGGAACACCTTGTGTAGCCCACTCATCAATAACTTTCATATTCTGAGAATATTCATATGGCCCAACCAAAAGTCCTCCTCTTTCAACTCTCATGTAGAAGGATCCTTCTAAATGTCTCAAGACTGGTGGTTCTACCTTAAAGAGTAATTAGTTAATACAAGTGCATTTCAATAAATACTCTGTTATGTAGCTTCTTTTAGAATAATGAAATTAAATCAAAACTTAATTTATAAATAACATTTATACAACTATTGGTCCAATTTAGCTTATGATAGCAAGTTAAATGTAAGGTGTTCTGCAGAGATAATAATATCAAAGTAAAAAGAGATCAGTTGGTAAACATAAAAAAATAATCTCAAGAGCAGGAAAAATGAAACACAGAAAATCTTAAGAAAAAAATTAAAGATTTCAGATACTCTTAGAAAAACTAATTTATTGCTAATTGCAGTAAAATGAATTTACTTTATCAAATTAACATTTTATTTTGAAAGTTTCTGTAAAACGATAATAAATTAAAATTTATCTTGTTTCTTTAGCTCAATACAAAATTTAAGAAATAGATAATATATGGTATTCATATATAAATAAAATAAAATATTTTTTTCTTAAAAATCAAGAAATACTTAGGTATTGATAGAAAATAAAATTTTCTCTTATTTTAAAATAAGATGAAATTGTATAAATTTTAAAATGAATAAAATTTATATTTAATATATTATCATAAATATTTTGAATAAATTTGCCTTGATTTTTATTTTTAAGACAATCAGGCATAAGCATAAATTTCTAAATAGAAAACAGTTTAAATAAGGTAAAGCAATTATAAGAACTTTTATTTATAATGTTAAACAGTTTGTAAAGAATCTCCCCTGTTTACATGTTGTCCCTATTTTTAAATTTTATGTTTTAAGAAATTATTTTAGTTTTACCTCTGATTTCTTTCTAACTTTCAATTCCACTGTTGGTTGGGATAATGAAAACAAAATAAAGAATAATTAAAGATTTTCTCAAAGATTTTTTTTTTTTTTTTTTTTTTTTTTTTTTTTTTTTTTTTTTTTTTTTAAAGGGAAAAAATTTTTTTTACCTTCAAGTCTTTAACTTGTTGAATGGGTTTTGTTATTAAGTATTGATGTTGTACAGGGACTAAAGGAAGTTCTATTCCTACCATTCTCCCAATTTCATGAGCCCAAAATCCTATAAAATGTAAGTATAGTTAAATTATGAATAAAAGTAAAATATTGTGCTGTTATTAAAAATTATAATTTAAATGCCTCATTAAAATTATTCTGCAATATAAAGCACAAATAATAAAGAAAAATTTAATTTACTCAGCATATTTTAGCATAATATTTTGAAATATTTAACAAATTTTGCAGATAATTTTAAGTAATAAATTTAGAAAAGCAAAATAACAGTTTACATAATGCAATAATGAATAAATCATAAAGGCTTAAAGAAGTAGTTCCAGTTCCTAGTAATAATTAGATACATATATAATAATAAATTATATGTATGACACATTTGATTTTAATCTATAGTAAGAAAAGTTTCAAAATGAATATATTTAAAAAAATATGATAAATGAATTTAAAGAGATTACAATTTAAATTTTGATAAAGTTTGGTAAAATGAAAATAATAAATTATATTAATAAATAATTTGGTTATGAGGACAAATATCAGGATACTTGTATGTATGCAAAATAGAAATAATTAAATACATTAATAAATATTTTAACAATAAATCAAAAGAGAGCTAAATTATAATATAAATAAAAAGGGACTCATATAATTTAAATAAACCGTAATATATATTAATTTATAAATTTTTTATTATGTTAAACAAAAAATTAAATTAGACTAAAAATTAAAGTTTTTAAAAAGTTATGATGTGAAGGTGATTTTAATTACTGCATAAGAAGCCAATACAGATGACAATTTTATGAACAAAAATTATTTATCATGATAAACCTAATCAATGTCTTCTGGCAAGATGATTGACCAATCATTCAATAAATTGCACTTAAAAAAGTCACAAAACTGGTCTATTTTGAAAGATTGTAAATGGAAAGTCCCCTTATTTGTAAAAAAATTCAAAACATAAATCAGGATTAGAAAAATTATACTATTACTGTTTGTGAGAATAAAAAAATGTTTAGAAATAATAAAAAAGTGTCATCACAAATTTCATATTTTATTAAACTGAATGAAAAGGAAAAATTAATAATATTCTAAAATTTGAGAAAAAGCTATTTAAAAATTAAGCTATTTTAAAGTGATTTACAAATAAATATTGACATATTAATACCATTTGTCTAAAAAATGACATTAATATTATTCCATAAATTAGTTAAAATACTAATGTAGTTTACACAATATTTTTAAATACTCTATTTGTAAAATATGAAAAAATTTTGAAAAAGAAAAGTGATATTATACTTATTCAAAATTGACAAGATAAGGCACAATAAAAAATTTTCCTCACATAGTTAAAAAGTCAGTAAATGGTACCAAAAACCATATTTACAACAAAGAAAATCAATAAATTAAAAATACCACATTAGCTTTTAACCCATAAATAAAAATTTATAGTATTCAGATAATTATTTAACATTTAATCAAATTACAAAACACTTGTATGAAAATACATGATCAAATATAAAATGTAGATAAGAATCTTACTTTTTAAAATTATATATGCTTCATTCTATTTTATATTATTCCACTGTTTTTAAAATATAAATGTAAAAAATAACTTACATAAATGAGTAGTCACTTTTCTAAAACTTAAGAAAGGTATAATAGCTATATATATTTTGAAAATTTCTTCTCTACACATATTTTCATAAAAAGAACTTATAAAATTAATTATTTGTTGACCAAATAAATGTAGTTAAGGTTATAAGCTAAATTTATTTTGTTAAAATTTAATACCAAAAAAAAAATATTTAAATATATTAGAAATTTGTTGAGTTTACATTTTTAGTTTTATCCTAAGCTTATATTCAGAAATTAATATTTAGAAATATTTGACACTTTTGACTTCATTTTATTTATTATATTATATTCTCCATGTAATAAAATATATTTAAAGGCAAATTAAATACTTTATAATATTTTTAATAATGGTAAAATTATATGAATATAATTTACCATTATTAAAAACAACATATTAACGTTTTATATTTAATATTAAAAAGAAATTTTTCATATTAAATTTAAAAATTGTGAAAAAACAGAACAAAAATACATACTGAAAATATGTATTTCATTTTAGAAATGTATTTTTACAAATTTTAAGTCATGATTTTATAAATACTATTACATTATTATTGGTTCGTATATATTTTCTAACCTAGTTAAAAAATATATTCTAAACAATGTATCCCTTATAACTTTTAATTTATTCTGAAATAATTTTGAAACAAAATTAATCAAATTTACATTGATTGCAGTTTACAAAAATTGATATTTTAATTTTATTTTTAAACTTAACATTATTTTGTAACATATTTAAATTAAAATAAATATTTCCATTTCAAAAATATATAAAGAAAATTAATAATATTTTACAAAGAACACCAAAAGTATTAAGAAAAACAATAAAAAATATAGAACAATATAAATTTTAACTCCTTTAATAGATAGCAATCTGCAATAATAAATTACAGATGATTACTTTTGCCATTTATTCTTAATAGAATAAAAAGCAAATGAATTGCTTTTACACCTAAATACATAATAGCTTATTAATAGTTCATACTAAATTGTTAATTTATTTTAATATTATAACCAAACATTAAAAAATTACTGATTATCTCATAAAGTGGCATTAATTTTGTAATTAAAGTATCTAAATGATGGACATTATTACATGTATTTTCATGTCAATGTCCATTGCTATTATCTTGACATTTTAAGTAAGTGATGGCTTTAATTAAAAAAGAAATATTATTTTCACTCCTTAGAAAAAAAAAATGAATGATTACAAAATGAAACTCAAAAGTAACACAACTCTTTTATAAACAAAATGAAATAATTTTTCTTATTATTTGTTTATTTATTTACCAAAATTCTTCATAAAATGTCTTTGCCAAATTACATATTTTGCTAATGATATTGATTTGCTCATATGGTAAATTATTTTGTATAGTTATTGATATATATATATATATATGAGGCCCACCCTGTCTAGTGGTCAGCGTGTCTGACTGAAGATAGGGAGGTCCTGGAACAGGGTTCGAATCCCAGTTCGGGCATGGATATACTTTTTC
>JAPDSC010157670.1:8328-21060 GCA_026290005.1 Latrodectus geometricus | reverse complement strand
AAAAAAAAAAAGTTTCATTCTCTAGTTCTGAAGGACTTTTAGTACTTATAAAATAATTTTTCATTAATTTTCTCTTTAATAATTTAGCAGTTAAGTATGTGGTTTAGTTTCAAATTATTGATGCTATTTTTTAAAAGTTTTCCTTACTTTTAAATTTCCAAAGCAATTATGAATCCCCCGATTGTTCCCAACATAATACACTTCTCCAATCTTTTCTGTTCAGATGGACACAAAAGAGCCTTCGCTACTGGTATTAAATGTTTCGCATTACTCAAAGGCAGTCCAGTCTCTTTAATGACAAGTTCTAAAACACAGGTCACGTAGCATCACGTGGCTTCCTTATCCCCGTGACCTTCCCACCCAGAATGACACGAAGAAAAGAAAGAAATCCAGCTGCTGATGTCGCATAAAAAGCAGGCTCTGTTCTAGTAGTAAATGTAAAGGAAAAAGGAAAGAAAAAAAATACGGTCCACCCCCTCGCAGACGAGAAAAATAACTATTTCCGGAATCCTGGACCGTCGGCGACGTACATGTTGCACGCATCCTAACAGGTTGCGTCCGGTTCGCGTGATCTTCCAGCGTTTTATGGTCGCTGCTATAGAAGAAGAAGCGAGAAAGAGCACGCAAAGAAGTCGCACTGGCTTTAAAGAGAAGAAGCAATTGAGAGATGGAAAAGCCTTGGTTGGGGGACACGCTTCTTCTTTAATTCAGTCCGTCAAAAAATATTAAGAACGCTTTTGTAAGGTTCTACCTCCATTTGAAACGATTCCAAAACAACACGTGATTAAGAAGTGCGCCAAGAGACAATAAAAACAGTCGTAAATTACAAAATCCAGCCAAAATTATTTCTCATTGAATTCGAGCAAGATTTGCCAAAAATTTATTCATTACTTTTGGGAGTAACAAACAAAATCTCTAGCGTTAATAACGAACCGTTGTTAATAGTCATGTTGATGTCTTTCATCAACTCTATTGTAAAAATTAAATTTATTTAATACAGATTCCGTTAAGAAAATACTTCATTAATAAATGGCTCTTTCAAGTGTCAGATTTTTCTAAAATATAAAAATATCGTTCGAAAAATAGTTGAATTGCGTTGGGGGGATGCAATTTAGTTATATACATTTTAAAATATATTTTATCAGTTAAAATAAAAATAAATTAGGAACACTTTAAATGAATTAGATTTATTTTGAGAGTAAATATATATTTTTTGGTAAATTATTATACATATTTTCCGAATTTTATACAGCTTATTTGATAAAAATAAATAAAATTATTTATAGTGATAAAACTAAGCTATAATATATTTCTCAATATTTAAAAATCTAACTGTATCATTTAAATAATTATGAAATTTCTTATAACTTTCTTATATTTTTAATTTTTTTTTAGAAGAAATAACTTCATTATAAACTATAAATGAGAATAAAATAATTATAAAATGAGTTACTGTTCTATAAATAATTGCAAACACAAACTTGCTTATCGGTTAAAAGTGGCAAGTTCACCTTTATATTTCAATAAAGTACTCCTCCGATTTCTTCATTGAAGGAAAATTCATAAATCTAATCAAATATGTTAATTTTTCATGATCCAAATATATTAAATGAACTTTATAGTTTAGAAAGAGCTTTCATGTTTTTATGTTTTTGAGAAGTGTATTCCTTTTAATCTCAACAATTTTTCCCATTCTTTCTTAGTTTCAATTAAGAATTTTTGTCTTAAATAGTGCATTAAGTTCATGATTTTTTTTTTTAACAATTATTGTAACAAAATATTATAATAAAGTATTATATAATGGGGATTTATCGAAATGGGGGCTTATAATAGAGAATGCTTATTAGATAGCCTTGGGAACTTTCGTTAAAAAATGTGCACTTTTAGTAATTTCCCTTTTCTAATTTTAATAATTCCGTTTTCTTTATTCTTTTTTGATATGTTTCTTTAAGTTGACCTGTCTAAGCAATGTTCACTATCGAGTCAAACTGAGTGAAAACAAAATTATAGACAATAATTTATTTAAAAATAATTTGATTTCCATAATTAAAAGCTAAACTCACTGAATTTCATAAGATAATTTGAAAAGAAAATTCTTTTTTAACTTCTCAATTATTTTATTAATATCTGAAGTTTTCGATTACTTTAGATCTCAATTAACAGTGCGATGTCACTTTTCACTCAATTATTTTTATCCAAAGGCTTGATCTTGTAATGCACTTGATGATGATCTTGATATTACAAGAAAGTATAAATGAGAAAGGTTACTGGGAGCCAAAGCTTAAAATGAAACCCGAGGGAAAATATATTGTTTAAAATTAAAAATATTAAGGAAACTAGGAATACTCTTATTATTCACTTAAAAAATAAATACATATATTTTAAAGAATAATTTATTACTTTAAAATGGTTAATAATAAAAAATTGAGATTTATAGTTTTAAGTAATGACTTGCATTTAAATAAGAACCATATGCAAATTTTCCAAACTTAATTATTTTATTTTCATCGTTATTAATTAAAGAAATTAAAAGAATAATTACAAATGCATAAATATGCCAACTTAATGCAAAAAAATAATTAATTGTGTTCAATCATGAAACAATGAAACCATTCCAATTAAACTAATCAATTTGATTAATTCCACATGCCTTGTTCAACTCCAAAAAAATCAATAAAGGTAGAAAAAAATCGCCAATTTGGCTCATTAAATCTAGACAAATGAAAGAACTCCCCAGACGGTTTAAGAAACGCCATTTCTGATACAAACGAGTATCTCTCTAGCTTCAATTTTTTGTTCTTGCAAATATACTTCCCCTGTAGTCAGTTTTGTTGGGACCCTTAGATAGAAAAAAAAAATACTAAGACAACTTCTTTATGAAATTATTAGATTTCGTTCCGGAACTAGCTTTTCCTTTTTTTTTTCTCTATTTTTTCTTGCTTGATGTATGTCTCTGTTTTGCTCTGTGTTTCGGATTAAGAAAATAGAAGCCATGTTAGCATCCATTTCAGTGAAGCGATCTTGTCAAGTGTGGCTAAAGGAATGAATGTAGCGTAACAGAGGCCGGAAGAAACATGTTTAAGGGATGGGAAGGGACCGTAATTTAATTGCTGCGGAACCTTTTAATGTAGCTCGATTTGTTATGCTCTGAGCCGTCTATTAGCCGAGTATTAGATTAAGATTAATGGATGACCCCAGAAGATAAAAGCGCATTCGAAAATTATTGAAGCACTTAAGAGTTATATCGAATTACAAGCATTAAAAAAAACAAACCTAAAGGACAATTTTTTTCCTGACAATTAAAAAATTTACCATGCAAATAGTTTCTCTGCAATTAGTTTACTGAATCATCTTTTGAAGTTTGCCCATACTTATCTAACTAGAGGTATTTTTAGTCAAAATTTACATCTTTTGAAAAGGTTGTACTATAGTAACCGATTGTAACATTTTTTAGATATCATCTGTCTTAAAATCAAATTTGACATTTATCAATACATAAGATCTGAGGTTAAATAATATCAATTAGAGAAATTTAGTTATGTGAATTTTTACTCATACAAGACATTGAATACAGATGAGATTTAAGTATTAATCCATAATGAATGTATATACTTTTTTTGGTATCGATTTTATTTTATTTGCATATATTTATTAATATTAAAGCAACTAATCTAAAATTTTGAATTTCAACAAGGTTTAAAAAAAAAAAAAAGTACTTAGACTAAATAATAGAAGGAGATGGCTAACACTGTCGTAGTTACAAATATTTTTATTAATATTATACAATGGTATTACCAATATTATCCGTAACTATGGAAATGACTGAGTGTTATATTTCGAGGCTGATGATTTTGTTTTCTTTGTGCATCAATTTAAGTTTGTGCGCATAGTTTAGCAAGGTCTAGTAAATTTTTAACCAAATTAATTAATGAAATAAGCAATTTTTATTCACATTTCACGTGCCATTGTCATGTTGAAAGATCCTTCAAATATTATATGGCTTTATAAGAAGGTTTCTGATTTTTATGTAATAATCAAATATATAGATACAGAAGACATTCCCAGAGATATTAACAGAAAGGTCAAAATATTCTTTGCAGATAAAAAGACATTAACATTACCTGCGAAGAAAGCTTTTATGTTCCAGTTAGGATTTTATAATGCTTCAGTTTCAGCATTTAATATTATTGCTAATAGCAATAATAATACTTTTAAGCCATATTTTTCTATTGTTTCAATTGATAAAGGATATTGTTAGATTTTTTTATTATTTGTGTTAGCAAAATCTCTGTAGCAATCTTAATTAGTTGCTTGATCATAACGCCTTAAAAATAATATCGAATAAAAAAATATTAAGTTGGTTATTCATCTAGTCGTCATCATATCGTGTCACAGTTAAAATAATATTTTTATTTTGTAATACTTAATAAGTGATAAACGTGATGTTAAAATTGCACAATTTAAATAAAAGAAATATATATTAGATGTAATGTTAAATTGCAATGAGTCAAACACCTCATTATAATGCATATTTAGCACTTCAAAATGATCCATGAATTAATTTAAATAGTATTATAATGTTTTGAAAACTTAAAATTTAATGACATATTTCGTGATATGCACAATTTGAGGGAAAAAAATGAAATGCTTGCTTAGAGTTTATAATATATTTATAATTGCATTTTATTCTGTTCATATTACCAAACTTTAGTTGACAAAGCTGAATATTTATCAAGTTATATATAGTATAGTAATAATCAGAACATTATTCAAATAATGTTAGAATAAAACTTATTGTATCCAAACAAAAACTATAATATTTATTAAATTTTTGTACCATGCTTAATCTCATCAGTAGTTGTTGTTAAATGACTTACATTACTTCTACAAATAGCCAATGACATAAGTGTCAAAGAAGAGTTCGAAAATAAATCTTAATTCTTTGTTAACAGCTTTGTATGAAGAACGAAATAAAATATTATTTTTGTTTATACTATTTGTCCATCGAATTATTTGTCTGGAGATGAATTGATGACGGCTGGGGGGAATGGAATGAAGCTTATATCAGGATATTTATCTATGGGCAATAAACACTAAATGTGTTTTATTTCGAAATTTTGATTAAAGTGTTTAAAATTAATTTAAATCATAAAATTAAAGCTAATTTAAACCTATCGTAAAGTTTCTTATGCCACAATCCACACCGGCTCGCTTCGAGTAAGGAAGTGCATGGCCCTTTTTTACCTTTTCTCACTAAGTGTTGCCCCTTATGGTAGAGAAAAAGACATGAAAGACCTTCCTATACTACCACCATGTATATTTTTTTTTTAAAAAAAGAAGTTTAGTATTTTTCTTTTGTTTGAGAAATTACTGTTTTTGCATTATATTGTATTGCATTGTATTTTCGGCTTTTCCAATAAACTCCTAATTGGCTGTTGTTGTTGTTTCTGATGACACTTAGCAACGCAAAGCCCGCCTGTCAGAGACTAGGTGAATGAAGTCAGAGAGAGGGCGTCTTCCGTTTTTTAAATGGAGCACCCTCATACGAAGGTGAAGTACGACCTTTGGCTCATAGATGGCAGCACCATCTGAATCTTCCAATTTAGAGATTGAAACCAGTGAAGACCCAAAGCCTGGCTCCAACCCCCCCCCCCCAGAGATATTAATTTGTAATCGAAATATGGAGAACCCGACATATTTTACATGCCCCAATCACCATTAGTGAAAGCGACGTATCTTCTGCTAAGCCGGGATTCAAACTCACCATCTTTTGTTAACGAGAACGACACCTTAACCAACCAGGCCTCCGCAGCCCACCCTTAATCAGAAATAGTTGGGAGGCAGCTAAAAGGCGTCTCGGCTTCTGTATTTAATTATTTCGTAACTTATTTATGAAGGGAATTTCTAATGTTCTATACTTAATTCGGTTTGACTGTAGCAAAGCAAATGCAATGTAGTGTAACTGATCTATAAAAGAGCATAGGGCAAAACAGTATTTGAACAAAGTTAAAAAAAAGTAAGCATCACTAAATATTAGAAAATGCCATTAATTTTTCATATCATAATTTTTCTCCAAAAACTAGTAACATATTTTACCTTGGAGGTGACTACCTATATATCATTATTACATAATATCTAATATTTAAGTGTATATTGTATTCATATGAAGTAAAATTGTCTGTCTTTCTTACTGAAATACCCTTTAAAAAATTAAAAAATCTGAAGTTATATATTCAGTTCTATACATAATAAGAAGTAAAGTACTTGTTTTTATGAATTAGTATTTACATAAATACTGTATTTTTATGGAGCAAAAATATTGGGTGTAAATAAGAAATTGTAAAACAATTTTTGTTTGATTTTCCAGGACTGCACTGCATAATAGTTTATGAATGATAATTTTGCGTTTTTATTGTATGGTAGGAGTCAATCCATCAATATCAAATATTTGCAGAAACTAGGAAAAAGTAAAAGCAAAGCTGAAATCTTAAAGTATAAACTTGTCATACTGTAAGTAATGGAAAATAGGGACGTTGTGGTTTTGTTGGTCTCCTTCCCTTTATCGGAAGGTAGTGAATTCGAAGGTACGTTAACCAGATCGTGGTCGCAATATTCTTCAAGCAAATTGATACCTCTGAGAGTGGCAGGTCAAATTTTGAGGTTTTTCTGCTTGTTTTTTGCTTTTAAATTATGAATATTCCCATCCGTCTGATTCCACTTAACTGGTAGATCCTAACACTAGACTAAATACAGGGAAGTATATTGGTGCAACATCAACCAAGGAAAAAATAAAGAAGTGTATGTCAATTAATTTATTCTTTTCTTGGAGTGAAAACCTTATCAAATAGCAAATGTAAACATTGGTTTTAATCTTTTAAAATTGATGATTTTGATGCTACTATTCAAGAACGTAACAGCATTTCACTGAAAGGTTGGCATCACAGCTTGTAAATTCTTTTAGATGAAGGTACATCTCTATTCCTAAAGAAAACTTATTAATTACCTTACTTAGTAAAAATATACTTAGAAAAACTTAGTAAATCATTAAAAAAAGAATTAAAAATATCATAAAAATCTAATCACTTACATTCAGTGGGAAAAATTAAAACGTCAAGGGGCGTATATGCTACATCCATTGAGCCACACAAATAAAATCAACGTGTATTGAGGAAGGGGGAAAATAAACCAGTTAAATTAGCAATACAGAAAATTTTTCTTTGAAAAAATTTGGCAGGAGATAAAAAATAAATGTTATGACAATCCAAAATAATAGAAGTATTGGTGGAATCTCAGAGAACGACAAAAATGTTAGATCTGGTAGGAAGTGGAAAAGGATTGTTCTTTTACGATCTACTAGAGCCAGGTCTAAGTGTAACTTCTGATGCTATGAGCAACAGTTACTACAAGTGAAACAGGAAAACTGACGAAAACATCCATCACTGTCAAAGATCAATTTATGTGAGAAATTGCTCCATTATAGCTCAAATTCAAGGCATTATATTGTAAAATGGCCAAGGAATGCCAGTGATTGGTTGGGAAATTTTGGAGCACACGTCCTATAATCCCAACGTAATACTTTTCGACAATGATTTCTTTCTATTGATGCCTTATCATTTATGAATTTCTTGACAATTTATCGTTTCATTGGTTAAATATTGAATATAAATTACGTTTGAATATTTTTCTATTTATATAATAGTACATATGGTAACCATGTCGTATTTTAAATCTAACTTTATCAAATTGGGATTTATATTACTTCATGACTTCGTATTACATGTAAAATTTTAGAGTTCTCTGATATTAGCTGATGCATTTAATATAAGTAAAATTTAGATTCTCTTTAAATAATGCAGAAAGTTGGAGTTCTCATTCAAAAAAATAGTGAATGAATTTTAATACTTCTTTTACTAAAAATTTTATATTTAGAGTAAATATTATTTACTCATTTTTTTCTACAGTGTATAATAGCTGAAAGATGTAGTCTTAAACCAATCACTTAAAATTATGTCTAACGAGTAAATTTCATAATTTTGAATTATAGAATTTTGATTTTAATTATTCTTTATTTCTTTTATTTTAAATAAAAATAAAATTATCTCTCAATCAAATTTCTATCATTTTAATAATGATTCCAGAGTAATTCAACTATTATTTTCTGGAATAAAGTCGTTATTGTAAAATGCTGTTGTTTACTCACGAGTCACCACATGAATGTGTTTCTTATCCAATTCATTCATAATATGTAGTTTGTTATGAATTTTTCAAATCTTGTACAATAGAATATAATCTGAGTTTAGGAAAGCAACAAAGTACTATATTTCAGTTGTATATGCTGAATATTTAAGTTTTCAGCACCACGTCACACCACCCCAAACCTGTTTATATGGTGGGCCACATTCATTCATTATCTTAGAAAGAACAAGGAAACACAGAGAGAGAAAGGAAACGTCCATGCTCGAACCGAGATTCAAACCCGGCACCAACAGTCTAGGAGTCAGGATTGCTAACCACTCAGCCATCGGCCGACATTAATAAAGTCCTAGTTCTGTTTGTCCATCGAAATTTCGTCCCTTTAGAATTTATCACCGTTGTTTGAATTGACTGAAACGGAATTGGAATGAAATGAAATTTATATCAAGTAGTCAAGCCTTGGTTGACTTAAAATAAAAAATATGTTACTTTTCGAAATATTGACTTTACATGATGAAGGCCGATTTATTCTCCTTCGTAAAGATATGTTACGAAGTAATTAATGTAAGCGATTAAACATTCCGTTCCAAAATTTGAAATGAGGTCTCTCATATGTATAGATCAGTTAAACCAAACCAAAAGAAGTGTGGAACGCTTTGCATTTCTTTTTCTATTTTTTTTACGTGTGTCCTAATGTAGAGTCAGCATTATGGGGAAAGTGTAAACTACTGTTGCTGCAATAAACAAAAACAATAGTTTTGCAAAACATAGTAATTATTATTTTTTTAAGAAACATATTGGGAATATATAGAAAGAGACTTGACGCCCTACATTTTCCCTCCCTTCATCTATAATGGTGAAACCCAGACGAGATAATTTTAAAATGAGAAATAACCATCCAGTTTCGTTCTTCACTGAGTTTAATTCTGAAGTGATGTTACATCTTAAACTTTATTACATTGCGATATAAGTTTTATATTATTTTGTGCAGTATTTTCAACTTTGACAAACGTTTGAAAGAAAATCAGTATAAGGTTTATTTATATAGACTCTAAGCATAAATTTACAGAATTTGTGATGATATTTCCTTTCATTCTTATTTATTTGTTCAGGCGTTTCTTTTCTTCTTAGATTAAAGCTATTGGAAAAGACTTATAAAAATGCCTGTGGTGTAAGGCACACAATATAAATGTGTTAGAATATATACATATTTACACATAAGCACGCAATCAAATATACATATCTCAAAGCCGATGCAGATTTTAGATACGAAAATAACGAACTTTTGATTGTATTAATGAAGACTTTGAACGATTTAGTAGGTTATTAAAATTGCTACTTTCACAACCAGAATATAAAAGGTTTAATTCTGATAAAACAAGAAATCAAAGATCTCATTAAAATTTATAGCTAAAATATTCGGACAGAAAATTCCGAGTTTGAGTAAATCAAATTCTGAACAACATTGCTTTTTATTTTCTGCATACATCTCCATCAAGATCGTGTCTTCTTTGAAGTTTTCCGAATTTCCTCCTTTGTGACAAGATAATACTAACAATGAAAGGACCTTCAAGAAAGCGTCACATTTTTAAATCCCTCATGACGGCATTCGACTGTTGGAATTATTGTTTTACAAAAACAAATGGCATAATTCAAAAGATTGTCTTCTGAACATCTGGTTGGTTTGGGCGTCGTTATTATTATCGAAAGTTTGTGAATTGGAACCCCGACTTAATCGAATATCGTGTTCATGCTCACTAAAAATGACTAAGGTACATCTCCATGTTCCTATTCCGAATTAATCTGGGGGTGGTAGGAGCTATGCCTTGGGTCTTCATTGGTTTCCAATCTCTAAATTCGAAGACCCAGATGATGCTACCATCTATGAACCAGATCGTACTTCCACCCTCTTGAGATGGTGCTCTGTTCAAAAACGAAAATTGCTCTTTCTGTCTTCATTCATCCTATCTTAGACGGGTGGGCTTGGCTTCGTCAAGTGTTATAAGTAACAACAACAACAACAAAACAAGGTACATTAAATAGATTATGAGATAGATTCTCCAAGTGAAATGATACTTCTGAATTCCAGATCAAGTATTGGGGATCTTCTGCTTAATTATAATCTGAAATTTTTGGAAGACCTACCCCCTATTTCTAAGTAATGAAGAATCACATCCAGTCATTTCCAACTAACTGGTAGAACCCAAATCTGAAATAAGTACTTTGAAGTATGCCATTGCACACACTCTTCGGATGGGAAGGTCTTATGTTTTTGACGTATGCATCTGATATGGGGGAAGCTAGGGAGTTTTCCAGTTTTTTATTTTTAGCTCGCGGGGCTTAAATAAAACATACTATACCGGAAATCTCTTCCAATAAGGTTGCTTAGTTACGGAAAGGAAGAAAGTCAGCTAGACTATCCCCGATCTGGTGTGTCAGAAGCCAAAGAACAAAGTCTCATCAGGATTTAGTGATTGGTCAACATACTTTGGAATGCTATATGCCACGTTGTATACACATATGCTCTTCCAGACATACGAATTTTACTTACGGCACATGAGTATTGCTCATTATAAATGAAATGTCAGCTCGGAAGATAAAAACGTGGCATAAGTTGAAATGCCTTACAAGGCATTCTACCATTTGGTTCCCACTACATAATATCAAAAATAAAAAAAAAAAATATTTTAATGAACCCTATAACAGTTTTCGCAAGTTCTCCTAGCTGCCGAAGATCATCAAGACTTATATTTTTTACCAGTTAGTCTCCGTAATTTTCCAGCTTGGCTCTACTATTACCCGTGAATATGTCCCATCGTTCATCAAATGACGTCATAAGAGATGATAAGCTTTGTCATTAATACACTATGTTGTATCAGTGACCAATGAATATAATACCGAAAAGGTTATATTTTTGTTCGCATAATCAAAAATTTCAATTTATAGTGTGCTGATCCTTCATAGGTGTTGATTACATCAAAATTATTTAACATTTTTCATTAAATATGTCTTAAAATTTATATAATTACTGATTATTTATTATCAGTATTCCATGACGTAATCTTACTGTAATGTCAATATATTAAGTACAGAAACTCGTATTATCAGATGGAAACTATGAAAAAAAATGTATTATGGGAAATAAATTGATCACCTGTTGCACGTAATTCCTGTAACAAACTTTAACACTCATAACCACTTCAACATTCTTCCAACAAGTAGAAGTGGCGGAAACTTTAAAATTTTTGGCGAAATAAACGATCTGATAACAACCAAATACATCAAAAATAAAAAATTGTGAATTATTATTTTTTTCGCTCGCCTTTTTCTCCTCACCAATAAATATCAAATACTTCTTTTTTTAAATGTTTGCCCGGTAAGCCGCGGATGGAATACGTAATAAATGGTAAATCATTTGAATATATGAATATGATAATGACGCTCAAAGTGCATCCGGGCCTTTTGGGTGAAATTTCCTGTTCTTTTAAGGAATTGCATTTAAAGAAATGGATGGAAAAAGTTAAACCCCCTATCAATAATGAAAGGAAGAAAAATATGAAAGGAAATAATTCCGGGAAAAATATACCTAGGACTGAAGCCAGGAAAAATGATATTTTTTTTCTAGTTTAATATCCGAGACTGGAGGAACTTTAATGAAATTTTGGAGGAAAAAAAATTAAAAAAAAAAGACTGTACATGATTTGATTTCTGGATTCATCATATTATATTCTTTAGAATTATATTCCGAAAGGTTATTTCCCATGCTAATGCAATTCAATTCATTTACGTATGGATGTTACTGATGACACCTTAAATGAACTGTCAACTACGAACACTGTGTGGCTGCTGATGGAATGAGCATTCGGAAATTGATTCAGGATGCGATAAATTATAAGTCAAAACAAAGACTCATGCATTTGTTTATTTTGCTGCGATGTTCAAGAAATGGAGCCAAAATTTTCATATTATTACAAATATGAGAAATTGAGCGATTTATCAAAGTTAAGGAAAAGGCTGAATAATGATGGTTGGTAAAATCCTCAAATTCAATCCGGAAAGTTGCCAGTATTCAACAAGAACATAGCAACAATGTCTAAAATATCATGAGTGATTCATAATGTCAGGAGTAATCACTGAATGAATATTTTAGACTTTGAGTCTTTTAGAGTTTTCTAAAAAAACCCTAAGTAATTTGTTTTATTATAGTTATTTTCAGTCATTTATATATTTTTACTAGCCGCCCAACCTGTCTAGTGGTTAGCGTAACTGACTACGAATGGGGAGGACCTGGATTCGAATCCCGGTTTGGGCATGGATGTATTTTCCCTTTCTCTCTCTCTGTGTTTCTTGTCTTTCCTCAGATGAATGTGGCCCGCCCTATAAACTGGTTTGTGGTGGTGTGGCGTGGGCGATGCTACTCGTACCTCCGTGACTTGGTTCACAAGTGCCCACAGTTTAACGATGAAATGAGTAGCAGTTTCCGGCCTAGTTGCGGCAAATGGGCTAATGTACTTACTTGCTCAAGAATGCCCGCCATTA